>JANAVB010009200.1:25592436-25639805 GCA_029216955.1 Iris pallida
TATGAGTCATGAAGATGATGATACTAGGCATTTGGATGATACCCGACCTATGGGCTTCTATTATACATTTTCTTGTAACCCGGAAGCTCCGCTAGAGATACGGGTATGATTATCCACTCAGGTTGGCCACTGACGTTCTTGAACGTTATGCGCTTGGTCACTGGTTCCTGAGAAGGGACAATACCGGATTCTATTATCAGCCAAGGCTCATGCGTCAAAGGATTGTGTCTCAACTGCATGTTCACAATAGAACGGTTAAGAACCCAATTGCATGCATCATTTTGTTTATATTATATATCACAGTTTATTATGACATGTTCTTCATGTATCTTATTACGTCCCTCTGAGAACCTGGTGATCTTTCCAGGTGTGTGCTTTGTGACTTTTCACAGGTGTTCTAGCCAAGGCCGTAATTTTCTCTATTCCTTCGAAGATGATTGCTCTTGGTTCGTCATGCTATTTTATCCATCCTTTCCTTGTATATTTTCTCTCATTTAAAATGGTTGGTAGTGGATTTATCTCCGCCCAACGATTATTTTATGGATGAGATTTAGTTGTCATGGTTTTACTGTATTTTTACGGCTTATGTATACATACGAGGATTCATATATTAGAGTATACTTCGTATGTATGCAGCTGACATATTTATGTACTTAGTCATAAGTATTTTGGGACTCGGGCGTTACATGGTTAGGATTGGCATATCTTGGTAGGTAATAGTTAGGATTGGAATATCTTGGTAGGTAATGGTTAGAAATAGGATACTTGGCCTAGTTTGGCCAAGGTTGACTATTTTGACTGAAAGTTAATATAGAGTTAACATCCGACCTAGAACGGACTAGGAGTTGACTGTCACGCCCCAGAACCAGAATACTGGAGAGCGGGGGCAGACACAGCCAGCTACGTATATTGAAATGGAAACCACCTCGATATACGGTCACGGCTGTCTAGAAATATGAGGGTTTACTACAAGCCAACAGTCTCTTATGGTCATGAACAAGCCTAATATCTCAATCACAAGTAAGTAAGTAAGGTCACAAGATGTATGATCATTAAATATACAATAATAAGGTGTCCCAAATATCACATATTTAGCTGATCATGAAGCTAGTCATTACAAAATGTTAGGACTAGCAAGAGTTTAGTCGTACATGATCAACCCTAGGATTTGTTAATCATGTTTACAGCCCGTAGGCAGACAGTAAGTAAAGTGCATCGAGCTAACAGGTGCTCGTCGGCTAAACGCCTCAAAAGAATAGTTTTACAATAGAGTGAGCGAAACAAAATAGAAAATCCACTCGTAGCCCGGGTTCCTTCTAGTCGCCACCATTGGGCTGGAAGCTTGGAAGATCCTCGGAAGCTGCTCCAAAATCTGGCCACACAAAACCAGCTGGGTCAACCCCAGAAAGAGCAAGTGCCACAAGGGGGCCACGAAATAAGAACAAAAGCCAGCAATAAGCACAAGAAATCTAATATTAAAACTAGAATTTATAAAAACATGTCAGGATGATATACGATGAGATAACCATGGAACTATTCCGATAGCCAGGTTACAACCCGTAAACCAAACAAGGACCGGGGTTGTAACCCTTCGTCTGAACAGAACTTGGTTTTCCACCATTTATCGACAAGATAATAATACAAGAAATCAAGACAGGAAGCAAGCTTGTACTGGATCAAGACATGGCTAGACTGGTTATACCTCATTCAATCAATCACGGCCAAGCAGATACTACGACTTACTACTATAACTAACTAGGGTTATCACAGGCCTAATTACTAACAAGATGCAGTGAGATTGTTCTACAGCCACAAGCCCTGCAGACCATCCAGGTTACCCAGGTCGAAAGTTAGGGGTTGAATTCTGGTGGGTACATCGCCCGGGAGACAAATGTACCCTTAGGTGACTTAGAGGGTGCAACACGCGACGGTATGCTGGAAATGTGCCCTACTCGATGGCAGGCTACAGATCCCAAGAGCGTCCAGGTAACGGAATTGCCTGTAGCTGTGTCATCTCTTCATGACTACTGAGTTATTCTAGTTATTAACCTTAATCCATTTTAGTAGGCGCTCCTGACCGTGGTACTCAGGAGTCCCATCCTAGATATGATGCAAGACAGGACAAGTGGATTTAACAAGCAAGCAAGAAGAACCACCCACGGTGTCAAGGCAAGTCAAGTTAAGTTAGCCGTCGCAACAATATTAAGATAAATCATGTCAGGGTACTTGTCAGGAGTGCGCCACGATGGGCCACTATCATGTCAGGTTGGTCATATCAGGAGTGCACCACTACGGGTCACTGTCGTGTTATGCTAGTTCCTTGTCATACCATGCCATGTACAATAGTCATTCCAAACATATTAAGTAAAATCAAGTTCATGACAAAAGGCGTAAGGATATAAAATGGGCATAAAATATCTAAAAAAATATCAATATACAGGACTATAGAAGAGCCAAGCTTAAAGAAATAAGACCAAAACTCTAAGAGCCAATGGGTTAAGCAAGGGGGTCAGGGGAGCAGCGTAGGTGAAAAGTCACGCACGCCAGAGAGCAGCGTAGGTGAAAAGTCACGCACGCTACAGGAAGCAGCGTAGGTGAAAAGTCACGCATGCTACAGGGAGCAGCGTAGGTGAAAAGTCACGCACGCTGAGAGAGCAGCGTAGGTGAAAAGTCACGCACGCTACAGGGAGCAGCGTTGGTGAAAAGTTACGCACGCTGAGAGAGCAGCGTAGGTAAAAAGTCACGCACGCTACAGGGAGCAGCGTAGGTGAAAAGTCACGCACGCTGAGAGAGCAGCGTAGGTGAAAAGTCACGCACGCTGAGAGAGCAGCGTAGGTGAAAAGTCACGCACGCTACAGGGAGCAGCATAGGTGAAAAGTCACGCACGCTACAGAGAGCAGCGTAGGTGAAAAGTCACGCACGCTCAAGGAGACACGCTTCCAACAGGAAGTATACCCAAGTCTGCGTACGCACGCTAAAGAGCGCGCGTAGCTCAGTGTGCATAAGCTAAACAGCTCTGCACACTGCTCACTGTCTTCTCCAAACAACAAGAACACCATGGCTAAACCTAAGCTTCAAAATTTATAACTTGGTCATCCGAACTCCAAATCCGGATTTCCAAAGCTCCAACTGGAGTGAAACTGAATGCTCTTCCACATGGAAACATCAAAACCCAAGAAAATCCAACCAAGTAGCTCAAACCATGCAAAATCTGAAAATAGGAAAAACCTAGATCTAGAACAATGGAGACTTCAAATCACAAAATACCAAGACCTAATGTTGGTCACCATGTCCTAATCTAGCAAATGGACAAATAAAAGAGGGTTCTCATGTAGTGGCAAGATGCACTTGCCTAGGGTTGGGAAAGTTGTGTAGAGGAAGGAGAAGAAGAAGAAGAAGGAAATAAATGGTGGTGGTAATGAAGAGAGAGAGTGGTAGGTGGGGAGTATAAAGAGGGTGGGTTATGGTGTGTTGAGGGTGGAGTGTAGGTTAAGGTGTTCCAATGCATAATAAACCAAATCAAACCAACCCAATCCAACCAATTAAAACCGAACCATGCCAAAAACCCAAAATACGAGAAATATCGAAATTCCACAAGTTGAGAAAAATAAAATACATGCCAAAATCCAGATACTAGTATAAATACGAAATACAGAAAATACGAGAAATAAGGGTAACATTGACCAGAGTTGAATAGTTGACCAAAAGTCAACTGTAGGTCAACTATCGACCTAATTTGACCTAGATTGGATTAGAAGTTGACCAGTTGACCAAAAGTCAACTGTAGGTCAACCTTTAACCTAGATTGACCTAGTTTGACTCAGTTTGACCTAGTATGACTTAGTTTGACTTAGTTTGACTTAGTTTGACTTAGTTTGACCTAGTTTGACTTAGTTTGACTGAGTTTGACCTAGATTGCATAGCATATACTAGAAAATTATGCCTAACACTATTAAACCCTATTTAACTCATATATATCTTATCTTTAGGTCTGTGACTTCACTCTGAGCCTCAATTCACTGTCGATATTTTCCACCGGATCTCAGGCGAGTATATTCTCTGATAATATTTCTATTTTATGGTATCGTCTATGTTTCTTGTATTTAGTGTAGATAGCCTTGTTCTATTGACAGATTGTTCACACAGATTGGTATTTGTCTGGATCCCGTTATGATATGTTATTTCTTGTATTCCTTAGTATATCTTGTGTGAGCCTTGTCCTTGTTCCTTATGCACTATATTGACACGATTCCAGCGAAGGCTAGCTACCTTCTCAGAGAATCCCGTGTCATAATGTTTCATGATTGGATCCACTATACTGGTCGGGGGCGGGGGTATTAGCGTAAATATGTGATCAATACCCTCCTTGTATCAAGTCTTAAATCTTGAACAGTGTTAATCATACACCGTATGTATGATTAACCAGGACAAATCTTGTATCATATTCCTAAGCCAATCACATGTTGAAACTAGTGCTAACTCACATAGATAGTAGTTTTCCTGATTCATGTACATGATATATACTGTTCTCTTGTTCTTACATTCATTTACAGCCTTGATATGCCTTACCATAATTCATGTACGTATCACTTTACCTTGTATATTCTCTCTATTTACTACTATATATTCTTTATCGTCTAACTAGAACTGTTATTGAAAATTTGTGCTCGTTCCATCCTGACTGGATATGCTGACAAAATTTTATAAATTATGGTGAGGACGAGTATCCTACCTACTATGGTCCTTATTGTTTGCCATAAAAAAAATTAAAGACAGGTATTATAGAACACATAAATTGATTGCAAAATCACTTGTACAAAGAAAAGCCTAGAAAGAAATCCTAGGAAACAATCTAAGTACAATTATTTAGTTTTGATTCTCAGGGGTGACGGTGGAGGCTCGAAAAAGTACTATCAACTCTGCCTTACTCCGTGGACTATCTGACGCAGTCTTTAGATCTTGAAGAAATTGCTTTCTTGAAGGTTGCCAGCCTTGGATTGTCAAGCAACTTGCAGGGGTGTGGCACCCTGCTATTTATAGTAATTTTAGGATAAAGGATATTTTGAGCCGCATAGATGACTACATGGTAAATCCCCAGGCCACATGGCCGTAATCATGCCTCGAGACTCGGTCTGTGACTGATAGTTGGAGATTTGTTAGGACTTTTTGTGCTTTGTCGTTGTAGCAAATCTGAGCAGTTGAGACCTGGTCAACTTGTCACGTGCATCAACTAATCTTCTGTGGCGAGCTGCATGAAGGATGTCTCCTGGCAGAGCCGCATGAGGAATGTCTCATGGCTGAGCAGCATAAACGAATGTCTCATGATCGAGCCATATGAAGGAATGTCTCATGACCGAGCCGCATAAGGAATGCCTTCTGACCGAGCCGTATGAAGGACGTCTCATGATCGAGCCGCATGAGGAATATTTCATGATTAAGCCGCATGAAGGATATCTTCTGGCTGGATGGGTATGGGGGCCCTAGAATGAGGTGCTGTGCCGAATATCACGATTTGAGAGAGTTTTGTTTGTCTTCCTCTTGACTGATCTCCTTGTTCAAAGAAGATTTGATGGTAGACTCCTTCAGAAGATTGTGATGTGCTTGACTGAGATGATGCGCCTGACTGAGACATCTGAGTAATGCATCTAGTTGAGAGCATACCATTACAACGTCTTCAATTGGCATCATAATTCTGATATGATATTGAAAAGACGTAATAGCTTGCAGTCACTGGAATACAGACTGCCTTGATAGTAGAGCCACTGTCTTATGGCAGCGGCAGTTGATGATGGCTTGGGTGCAGAGATATCCTGGCAGGGGCTCATCGCACGCTAAGGTTGCTTCTCTCTTCTTACGTTTGTGAGTAATCACCTCTCACAGGTTGATAGCAGAATGATCTACCTTCATATCCGTTTTGTGGGCTCGGGTATCCCGAGCGCCCGGGTACGTAGGTATCATATTTGCTCCCTGATCACCGGCTAGTAAAGCACTACGCTCGATCGTTGTAGGAAGACTTTTTTGGGATCATCATTTTTGCTTCCTGATCACCGGCTAGTAAAGCATTGTGCTAGATCGTTGCAGGGAGACTTTTGGAACCATCATATTGGCTCCCTGGTCTAAGGCTAGTAAAGTACTGTGAGCCAGAACGAGCTATGACAGGCCCGTGCATAAAATATGCGATATGGCCCTAGACTTCTTCAACTTAGCACCCGAAGGTGCGTTAGGAAGAGTCCAAGTTGGAAGCTTCGACATTCTCAATGGGCCGCATGGGGTCTGGCCCGTAAGAGATTCCCCCCGACTTAGTTCAAGCGTAATAGCTGCACCCAAGTGGGAGGGGAACTTTAGCAAGAGATTTGCCCCCGACTTAGTTCAAGCGCAATAGCTACACCCAAGTGGGAGGAGGACTTTAGCAAGAGATTCCCTCCGACTTAGTTCAAGCGCAATAGCTGTACCCAAGTGGGAGGAGACTTTAAGAGTCGGCTCATATCTGGTGCAAACGCACCCGAGATGATTATGTACAGTTTACCATCGTTAGCGCGTATGATTTTTGTGCGCGTATCTCTGGTTTACTGTTGGCATAGCACGTTTAAAGTGCATGGCCCGTGCCACCTTTGATTTCTTTATACTAGCCCGTGAAGACGCCTAGTACTCAGAACCCAACTCATCCTCGCCATGACAGCGAGTGACTCAATTGAGTGATTCTTTTTTTTGTGCCCTTTTCAAAGGAGGCAAGGGGTCTCTATATATACAATGGAATGAGCCATTTCTTCTTCTCCTTTTCGATGTGGGACTAAAAGTAATATTTTTTATGCTTTTACAAGACCCCCTTCAAAGTTTTCAAATTGCAAATTTGGAATACTTTGAATTAGAAGCATGGAAAGTAGAGTTGTTTAGGTGTGGCAATCCTATCAGAGGTATCATGGACGTGATAGGTTTGGGTACTTCTGCTAGGAATTTTATGTGGACTTATCATCCTTGGCGTACCTTGGTTTTAGGTACGGATAATAAGTTGAGAGAGGGAACCATCATATTTACTCAGAGGTGATAAGAACATAGTAAATATGGGGTTGATGGTAATGAGGACGTGGTAGGAGTGGACTCAAATGAGGATACATAAAACAACTCAGAGGTAATATGGACGTGGAAGTTCTACGTAACGGATAATGAATGCCACGGGACAACTGGGTTCCAGAAGCATATGATTGTGAAGAAGGGGTGCACGTACTAGAGGACCTAATACAGCATTTGTGGTCAACAGAGGACATTTGTGGACCTATTATCCTTTTGTGTACTGGCAGTGCGAGTACGGATAATAAGTGAAGAGAAAACCAACATATTTACTCAGAGGTAATAAGGACGTAGTAAATATGGGTCTAAAGTAGAGCCTTCCTACTCAGAGGTAATGAGGACGTGGTAGGAGTGGGCCTAATAAGGATACACAGAACAACTTAGAGGTGCTATCAACGTGGAAGTTCTATGTATTGGGTGGTTTGTTTGTGATGGACGAAAAAACAACTCAGAGGTAATATGGACGTGGTTATTTTTTTCGTTGGGGAATTTTGTGGACCTATTGCCCTTTTGTGCATCTGAAAATACGAGCAAATAGATTTGAATGATATTTTGTGGACCTACTACTCTTTGGTAAACCGATGGTGCGAGTAATAGATTTGGATAACTTTCGTGGACCTATTACCCTTCTGCGCACTGGCGGTGCGGGTAATAGATTTGAAACAAAATCCAACAGAGGAAATATGGACGTGATAGGTTATGTGGTCTTAACACCATGTCTTTTATCCCGGGTTGGGTACAGGTGTTAAGTCAAGAGACTATCGGTATCAGAGGTAATATGGACGTGATACACGATAACCAAGAATAACCTTTGATGGACCTATTACTCTTCTGCGCACTGGTGGTACGAGTAATAGATTTTGAGGCAAACTCCGGAGGAAAGCATTTAGTATAGAAGTTCGGAGGTATGATCCTACATGACTTGTCACCCCAAAGATGCGATATGAATCCACTCGGAGCGGTCAGAGAGTAAATTCAGCGGTACCTGAGGGTACATAACTCAACAATCTTGGAGATTTGGGGTCAGAGTGTAAGTTCAGCGGTACTAGAGGGTACATAACTCACAATATGAGATATAGTTGGAAGATGTCGTTTAGATATAATTTTTTTGAGGAACTTACCGTTGACAGGCATCATGAGAAAGTCTTCATTTTGTTTTGCGAGACGGTACGCGCCGTTGGAGAATACGATCTCGATGACAAATGGGCCCTCCCACTTGGGTTGGAACTTGTCGACAATTTTGTGAGTCATAACCATCGGCCTGCGAACTGTCAAGACAAGGTCGCCTACTTGGAATATTCTCAATTTGACCATCTTGTTGAAGGCTCTCGAGATGCGTGCTTGGTAGAGCTCGATTCGTTATTGAGCTTATAAGCACTTCTCGTCTAGGGCTTCCAGCTCTGGTAGTCGTCGACGGTAATTATCATCCGAAGTAAGCCGATAAGTGAGGGCTATACGGAGCGAGGGGATCTGGATCACCAGTGGGCGGACTGCCTCGTTCCCGTAAACCAGAAAGAACGGCGTATTTTTTGTGGTCGTCCGAATTATGGTGCGGTATGCCCATAAGCACTCGCCAAGCTTTTCATTCCAGTCGCGCTTGTTTGAAGACACGAACTTTTTGAGAAGCTTGATTATGGTCTTGTTAAAGGCTTCGGCTAGACCATTAGCTGACAAATTGTAGGCCGTTGAAGCCACATTCTGAATTCGATTCTTGTCACAGAATCGATAGAAGGTATGGCTTACGAACTGCAGACCATTGTCATGAATGATCCTCCTTAGCAGCCAAAAACGGTAAATAATGTGACATTTTATGAAACTAATTATGTTTGATATCTTTACTTCGGTCAACGGAACAGCTTCCACCTATTTGGAGAAGTAGTCGATGATTGCGAGAATAGCTTCTATCAACGGAACAGCTTCAATGGATCGGTGTGTACTGTTACACAGTCACGGATGAAACTGCTAACGATAAGCTTGTTTACTTCCGCTTCGATGGAGTTCATGATGTCTGGACGGAACCGCCGTTGCTGTTGCTTGACTGGTTTTACGTTCGAATAAATGTTGAGCTTATGAAGTACGATCTCAGGATTTAACCCTGGCATGTCTTCATAGCTCTAGGCAAAGACGTCGATGTATTCTCTAATGAGTTGCAATAATGACTCCTGCTCGCCATCTGTCAGGCTTTTACTGACGAAGATTGGCTTTGGAGAGGATTCATCATCGAGGTTAACTTGCATAACCTTGTCCTCGGTGGGAGGATCACGGAGTTCAAAGCGTTTCTCACATTATGCGTCTAGTTGCTAGACCCACGGCTCCAACTCAAGTGGTTCAAGTAGATCTTCGTCTTCTTCTTCAATATCAGCGGATGTCATGTTGACAGATAATGTCTGTCT
This sequence comes from Iris pallida, assembly GCA_029216955.1. Taxonomy (NCBI): domain Eukaryota; kingdom Viridiplantae; phylum Streptophyta; class Magnoliopsida; order Asparagales; family Iridaceae; genus Iris; species Iris pallida. The sequence goes on from JANAVB010009200.1 coordinate 25,601,898, forward strand.
AAGTATATCTCCAATACTGCTATCAGAGTCATAAATGGGTGACTTGGACGAATGAGAGTGCCACTCGCATTCTTCATCAGAACTTTTGGGCATTGTCGGTAGAGTAATATACCCGAGGCCGTGTCGGGATTTGTGATAATGGTCCTGAGGTGTCCCTGCCGATGCCGACAGCTGTAGAAGGAATCGCCAACCACTGCCTTGGTTTAGACCCGGGGTAGCCTCCATGTCGTACCCCTGCTTTTGTATGAAGTACTTAGCTTGAGGACTATACAGGTAGAGCGTAATCTTCCAGCGTCGGGTCCGAGATCGGACTCGTGGAGTGAAAGGTTGAGGACCTTATTTTCGACCAAAGATGATCGTGTGATCCCATCCTCTTCTATCTGGGACCAGGAAGTAAGCACCTTTTATGGGAGCAAGCCGATTCGGGGTATGGACGGTTGTCACCCGTGTATACAGGCTAACGTCTAAGCAGTCCCATGCAGCATACGTTAGATTGGGCTTATCATACTCAGAATAGTCTAACGGCAGCCTTTTATTGATGAAATAAGAAATTTTGTCCACAAGAATTACATCATCAGGAGAGGAGCTATCCACCTGTGTAACCCAGTATTTGGCAAGTTCTTCGTTCTCATTGGCTACCCCCTAAGAGCTTAGAGGTCGAGATGCTGTCTTGGGCAACTTGACCACCAAGGGTTCAACTTGAGGTATTGACTTGCCTGAGAGTGTTGGATCGACACTTGGCTGCTGGCTCATTTTGGGAAGACGGATGATAATTGGCTCAGCAAGGGACTTTGTGTCTTTCGGTCGCCTTTGAGTGGATTTTGGCAATCGGATTACCATCGGTGTTACAGAGGGCCTTGCATCTTCATGTTGCCTTTGATTGGATTTTGGCAGTCGGATCACCATTGGCCCTATGACAGGTTTTGGCTCCTGGCTGGATCTCGGGAGACGGATGACCATTGGTTCCAGCTGCGTAGGTAAGGCAGGAGAACCGAGCACCTCTTTATGCAAGGTTGGGACGAGGGGTGCGGCCTTGCCCAGTTTGCGGGCTTGGAGACTAATTCTCAAGGGTTCTTCTGGCCCTGTGATGGCTTCCAGTTCTTCAGTTATTTGTTTCCTAGATTCGTCATATAGACAAGCCTCCGAAGAGTAATAAGATTCAACCCCTTTGAAGGGATCGATGTCGGCGAATTCAGTTTTCACGGAGCCGTGCTTACTGACATACTTGAAACACTGGTGAAGGGTGGATGGCACGATCATATAGTCATGTATCCACAGACGTCCCAGAAGGATATTATAGGAGGTGTCTGCATCTATGACGTAGCAGGTAACCTCCGTCTTCAGGTCACCAATTTGGCACTTCAATCGGATCTTTCCTAAGGGATAGCTCCTTTCCGAGTTAAAACTGCTAATAACAGTGTTGGTCACCGCTAGCCGATGCATAGGGATGCCAAGAAGTTGGAGCAAGCTTTTCAGGATAATGCTTATTAACGAGCCAGGGTCGATATACATCCGATCCACCTTGATGTCACCTATGTATCCAGTGTAGTACAAGGGGCGATCATACAAATTGGTCTTGATCAACATGTCCTGCAGAGTAAATATGATGTTGGGCATTGCATCTGTGCTATCACCGCCCTATAGATCTACTTGCGGGTCCTTCCCTGGAGGCTTGACATGAGCTAAGTAGGCGTCAGCATTTTGGAGTGCTTCGCTTAGTACGACACGAAGATCCTTGGAGAGCCTTAGGAGCTCGTATAACGACAACTTTGCTGGCATATTAGCCAATAGTACTAATATGTCAAAGTTGTAAGGTCTTTCCAGTCCATGAGGTATGTCATTGCAAAGTGGCATGTCGAAGCGGGTTTCCTTTATTTTGGACTTATCCGCCTGTGGAGGCTGAGATGGCCTTGGAACATCAGAGGGAGACAACATTGCCGACTGAGGATGTTCGGCTGAACTATCCCATGTAGGCTGGACTTGTGCTCCAGACCGGGTAACAACGGCTGTAGCTTCTTCCGCTTCGGCTGAAATTGTATGGCAGGATCTAGACTTCCGGTCCTTTTTCTTGCTGGCACGAGATGACACCTCATGGGTAACTTCGGGCACCAAGTCTGGATGCACCCATATGATCTCTCCTCGTGATGTGGTGAGGGGTACCAATCCAAATATCTGGCTCAGGACGGATGGAAGATTAGTTACCTCCATCGTTGCCCGAGGGACATGTATGACCTCATTTGGAGTGCTCGTTGGAGGAAAATTACCGAACTGAATAGACACCATGTTCGCCACCATGATAACCTCTTCAAAGTCTATCGACAGAGCTTTGGAGTCGATAAGACTCTGAATGTACCGCTTCAATTGGAAGCAGACATGAGTAGCATGATGGACATAGCGGTAGAAGTGACAATACTTTGGGTCCTCCATTTCTGCTGTTCGGGGCTCGCGCCTTGGTGGAGGGAGCTAGATTCTACCCCCCTTGTAAGAGCATATTGAAGATAGGTTTAACATGACTATCTTCAAATGAGTAATTAACCTTGGGCCACGGACCTTCCGCCTGTTTTTGTTCGGGCTTCTGAGTCGCATCAGCGACAATGGCCTGTTTGCCCTTATTGTCCCGATTGGTGGTGGCACCACTGTTGTTGTTGCTGGGGGTGGGACCAGGACGTCTGTCTTTGTCCTCTCCAACTGGGATGTGTAATCCCCAGTGGCGAGCTTTTTTTTAATTTTGCCTCTGTATTGGTAGCACTTATGATGAAGTTCGTCCAATCCCTGAACTGATCGTCACCCATCCAGAGGCTAATTGCACGGAGCAGCTTCTTTTGGCAAATTTCAATCAAGGAGCTCTCGGGATTGCCTTGGGGCAATCTCATTACGGTTTGGCAGAACCGTTCGATATAGTTCCTTGTTAGCTCCTTTTCTTTCTGAACGACGTCCATAAGAGACGACATCGTTACATCATGCCCCACTTCGTATAATCTTTCCAGGAACATGTGTTTGAAGCCGTCAAAAGAATGGATGCAGTTGTCAGGAAGGTTGTGGTACCAGTTGAACGCGATCCCCTCCATTCTTCGATGAATAATCGTATGAGGATGGCGTCACTATACGGCAAGTGGTCGATTGTAACCTCAAAGTAAGTCATGTACTGACTAGTAGAGGTCTTTCCATTATAAGAATCGATATGGAACGGCTTGTACCGTGGTGGAAAAGGCACATCTCTCCATGCAACGGGATATGGCTGGCGTATTCTGAGGTCCCGAGAGGAGTCTTGGGCATTGAACATTGCTCGAAGCTCATGGACTTCCCTCCTTGCCTCCTTGGCTTCATCTACAGCTGAGGGAACGAATGCTCCTAAGGGATCATTACCCAAAGGAGGGGCGGTCGTGTTGGAGTCTGCATTGACTGCGGGTCCCAAGCTTGTTTGTCCGGGCATTCTTGGCGGTTGGGTTGGCAAGGCGACTTTGATTTCGTCCGCGGACTTGACCAAGGATAAGAGCATGGCTTCAAGTACTTCGAGACGTTGTCGATTAGAAGGTACTTTATGATCATCGTCAGCCATAAAGACTGTCCGCACGTGGATAGAGGTGGAAGGGACCGTCACAGAGGTGCTCTCTATGTCATACCCCCATGCCGAGAAATCATCGAAGAATGTCGAAATGTCTTCCTTCTCGGACTGGGAAGGGGTGCTACCCCCTGTGTAGGAAGCCGCATTATCTTGGTGAGGGTGGTGATCTTCAAGGAAATCCAAGTTTGTTGCACCGTTCTGGGGAACCTCTACCACCTGTATGTGCTCTTTGTCGCATATATTGAGGGGACTGCTACCCCCAGCTTCATCTACTCTCAAGGAGGCCGAAGGTGCACCCCCGGGAGTTGGAAGCTTCTTTTTGGATCGAGTGCCTAAATTGACACCCCATGTGGTTGTCGATGGGAACCCCCCAGATGAGGGTCTCCTTACAATACTGGCCGAGATGGCCGGGCTGGAAGAGCTAATCTTCTTTCCCCTTGCCAGAAGGAACCATTTGTGTTGAATTAAAGGAGGCGAAAGAAAACTCCTCGTCCTCTGGAATTTGCATCTGTTCCTTGAGTTGTTATTGGACAGGTGCTGGCTGCTGTAGTCGTCGAAAAACTGACTGCCGACCTTCTGGTGTTGCTGATTTGTCACAGCAGAAGTTGATGATGACTCGGGTGCAACGACGTCCCGAGAGGGACTCATTGCATGCCAATCCTGCCACCTTACGTTTGTGAGTAATCACCTCACGCAAGTCGGTAGATAGCTGATCTACCTTTGCACCACACTTGTGTACTCGGGTATCCCGAGTACACGGGTGCTTAGGTATCATGTTTGTTCCCTGATCAGTGGCTAGTAAAAGAACTTGCTCTGGATCATTAGAGGGAGACTTTAAAGACCCACCCTGTCCGCTAGCCCTAGGGGACTGGACGCGGGTGGTTCTGTACAACTTTCCGTCAGGAGCCCGTGTAACAGTCAACGGGGCCCGCTGACAATCAGCAACTTGGATAGTTGACTGGGCTGGTTGGGCCCGTACTGCCCTAGACTTTTTTGACTTAGCACCCGAAGGCGGATAGTAAAAAGTGTCCAAATTGATACATCCCATATTCTCAATGGATCACATGGCGTCGGGCCCGTATGAGAGGCGGTCGAACACAGAGCTTCTGACAGGGCCGCATAAGACATCCTATCTGAGGCCAGGATTGGCTGCCGCATGGACCATCTTCTTGCGTCTAGAGCTGGCTGCCGTATGGACCATCTTCTTGCGGCTAGAGATGGCTGCCGCATGGACCATCTTCCCATAGCCAGAATTGGCTGTCGCATGAGTTGTCTGTCTGCGGCCAAAGTTGGTTGCCACATGGACAGACTGTCCGTCTCCCTTATGCGGCTTCTTCGTTGTCCACATGGATTTCCCTTGTGCCCCCGAAAACTCAGCATCGTAGTGTTTTCCTCTACTGGATTTGGGGACAGTGGGGTCCTCTGCGGTCGAAAGCAAAGCCGCAGAAGAGTTTTGGCTACCGTCTTGGGCTACAAAAGGAGCTTCTTCAAGATCTTGGTCGGAGGCAACAATTTTGCGTGTCAACGTCCTGCGAGTCCACTTTGGGTTGGCTCGCTTCTGAGACGGGCTGGCGCTCCCTTCAGAGAGCATTTCTTCGAAGGCTTGTTGGTCGAACCGAACCACAAGCATTTGCTGTATAGAGCCGATCTTGGATGCGTCAGATTGCGTCTCCAGCTTCTCATCAGAAGAGAAGGACGTCCCCAGCAGAGTCGCCATCGTGTTTGTCATAAAAAAAATCAAAGACATGTACTACAGAACACTAAAATTGATTGCAAACTCGCTTGTACAAAGAAAAGCCTATAAAGAAATCCTATGAAACAATCTAAGTACAATTGTTTAGTTTTGATTCTGAGGGGTGACGGTGGAGGCTCGAAAAAGTGCTATCAACTCTGCCTTACTCCGTGGACTATCTGACGCAGTTTTTAGATCTTGAAAAAATTACTTTCTTGAAGGTTGCCAACCTTGGATTGCCAACCAACTTGCAGGGGTGTAGCACCCTGCTATTTATAGTAACTTTGGGATGAAGGATATTTTGAGCCGCATAGATGACCACGTGGCAAATCCCTGGGCCATATGGTCGTAATCATGCCTCGAGACTCGGTCTGTGACTAATAGCTGGGGATTTGTTAGGACTTGTTGTGATTTATCGTTGTAGAAAATCTGAACAGTTGAGACCTGGTCAACTTGTCACGTGCATCAACTAATCTTCTGTGTTGAGGTGCATGAAAGATGTCTCCTGGCCGAGCCACATGAGAAATGCCTCATGGCTGAGCTGCATGAAAGAATGTCTCATGATCGAGCCATATGAAGGAATGTCTCATGACCGAGCCGCATGAAGGAATGTCTTATGACCGAACCGCATGAAGGAATGTCTCATGAACGAACTGCATTAAGGACGTCTCATGATCGAGCCGCATGAGGGAATGTCTCATGACCGAGCCGTATGAAGGACGTCTCATGATCGAACCGCATCAGGAATGTCTCATGACCGAGCCGCATGAGGAATGTCTCATGACTGAGCCGCATGAGAAATGCCTTCTGACCGAGCCGCATGAAGGATGTCTCATAACTGAGCTGCATGAGGAACGTTTCATGATTAAGCCGCATGAAGGATATCTTCTGGCTGGATGGGTATGGGGGCCCTAGGAGGAGGTGCTGTGTCGAATGTCATGATTTGAGAGAGTTTCGTTTGTCTCCCTCTTGACTGATCTCCTTATTCGAAGAAGATTTGACGGTAGACTCCTTCAGAAGATTGTGATGCGCTTGACTTAGACGATGCGCCTGATTGAGACATCTGAGTAATGCATCTATTTGAGAGCAGACCGTTACAACGTCTTCAAATGGCATCATATTTCCGAGATGATGTTGAAAAGGCGCAATAGGTCGCAGTCGCTGGAACACAGACTACCTTGATAGTAGAGCCACTGTCTTATGGCAGCGGCAGTTGATGATGGCTTGGGTGCAGTGATGTCCTGGCAGGGGCTCATCGCACGCCAAGGTTGCTTCTCTCTTCTTGCGTTTGTGAGTAATCACCTCTCGCAGGTTGATAGCAGATTGATCTACCTTCGTATCCGTTTTGTGGGCCCGGGTATCCCGAGCGCCCGGGTGCGTAGGTATCATATTTGCTTCCTGGTTACCGACTAGTAAAGTACTGCACTCGATCGTTGTAGGAAGACTTTTTTGGGATCATCATATTTTCTTCCTGATCACCGGCTAGTAAAGTACTACGCTCGATCGTTATAGGGAGACTTTTGGGACTATCATATTGGCTCCCTGGTCTGAGGCTAGTAAAGCACTGTGAGCCAGGACGAGCTATGACAGGCCCATGCATAAAATATGCGATATGGCCCTAGACTTCTTCAACTTAGCACTTGAAGGTGCGTAGTAGGAAGAGTCGAAGTTGGGAGCTTCGACATTCTCAATTGGCCGCATGGGGTCTGGCCTGCAAGAGATTTCCCCTCGACTTAGTTCAAGCGCAATAGCTGCACCCAAGTGGGAGGGGGACTTTAGCAAGAGAATCCCCCCCGACTTAGTTCAAGCGCAATAACTGTACCAAGTGGAAGGGGGACTTTAGCAAGAGATTCCCCCCCGACTTAGTTCAAGCGCAATAGCTGCACCCAAGTGGGAGGGGGACTTTAAGAGTCGGCTCATATCTGGTGCAAACGCACCCGAGACGATTCTGTACAGTTTACCATCGGTAGTGCGCATGATTTTTGTGCGCGTATCTCTGGTTTACTGTTGGCATAGCACGTTTGAAGCGCATGGCCCGTGCCGCCTTAGATTTCTTCATACTAGCCCATGAAGACGCCTAGTACTCAGAACCCAACTCATCCTCACCATGACAGCGAGTGACTCAATTGAGTGATTCTTTTCTTTTATTTTTATTTTTGGTGCCCTTTTCAAAGGAGGCAAGGGGGCTCTATATATAGAATGGAATGAGCCCTTTCTTCTTCTCCTTTTCGATGTGGGACTAAAAGTAATATTTTCCATGCTTCCACACTCATGACGTAGTGGGCATAGACAGGGAGACCCTAGTCCAGCAGGGGTTAGTTCCAACCGATGAGACATTAGTGGTAGCTCAGCTAGATTAGTTTGGTATTGGATTTTGTCTCCAGATTACACCTTGGCATGTTATTATATTAGAATTTGTATTTGAGATTGTTGACTCTGAGACTCTGGACTTGTATTATTTCTGTGTCGGATTTTCTGGATAATATTTTAATATCTTGTCGTCTTTATCTTTCATTATCATTTATCCTTCATAGAATATTGTGATTGAGTATATTATATTGTCATTGCTTGTCCTCCGTTTGGATTTGACCATCTCGACAGGTTTTGATATTATAATTGTTGTTAGATAGTATACCTAGACAGTATTCTATGCCGTTTCTGCGACGTAGGCTGGGATGCTATCACGCACTTGTGCCCTTACTCCGGGTGCGGGTCGTAACAGATGATGATGCACTGGTGGTGGTCGAGGGAGCTCAGGATGGTGATGGCACCGATGGCCAAGTGTCACGACCTGCACCCTAGAGTAAGGGTACGAGAACGTAACAACGCCCAGCCTACGCCGCAGTGTCGGCGATAGAACGCTGTCCTAGGTCTCATGTATCTAACAGTATAAGGCTAAGCAGTTTATACTCCCCGAATGGGGGTGACATGGCAGAATGTAAACTCAATCACATCTAAGGTAGAACATAATGGAAGATAGATAAAACATGAAATCCAAAAGAGATACAACAGATAGAAGTTTAAGTGTCTAAGATACACAAATCCAGAAATACATCTCAAAGCTCAAATACAGTAATCCGTAATTACAACTCAAGAAAACTGAAACAAGCTATAAGCAAAACCCTAGCTATCTATACAACCTCTACTGTGTCTCCTCTAGGCTAGCAGGCAACCCCCAGGCTATCTGTAAAATTTATCAATAGGTCCAGTCAGGACAGGAGCGAGCACAATACATCTCAACAGTTCATAGCAGGTTAGAAAATATAATCATGCAGTAAAGTAAGATACAGGTACTGAAAGAAATGCAGTATATAAACAGAGAGAGAGCTGTAATAGAAATATCTACTATAAATAGAGACTAAAAGTGGCTAGTGAGTCAGAGTACAATATAGACATGTAAATGGCATAGAAGATTCTGATGAGACACTATGGAAAGATTCTAATGAGATACTACTTGGGTATTATTCACATGTCTACTTCTACTCCCCCGTACCCCCAATCAATACACAAGGATCCAACCAGGTTATGTTATGATTCCATGCAAAGGCCCCCGAAGGGTGATGCATATATGTTCCATAAATGGAGATTCTAGGAGATTCTAGGATACCCAGTAAATGGGATAAGGATTCTAGGAGACTCTGTGATCATAAGAGTTTATGTCACAAGTGATCAAAGAACCAATGAAGCATAGTGATATGCCATGCAAGTGAAACGCACAGAACATGTAGTACCCAATGCTCCCTAAGGATAACATCTCAAGAAGGGATCCATATAGTACTAATCCGTGTGACCAACGTGACAGTAACAAGTAAAGTAATTTAATGCAGAAAATAATTCTAAGCAGGATATGAAATGATCAGAGAATGTACTCGCCTGGTATCCTAAATGTCCGAAGAGAATATACTGTCCGAGGAGTTGTGTCTGTCTTCTATAGAACAGTACAAGTCATAACAAGTCTAAAATAAGGAAATAGACTGCTACAATGCATCTACATGAAGTTTGGGATCAATCTAGGCTAAAGTCAACCTTTGGTCAACTCTAGTCAACTTGACTAGTCAAACTAGGTCAACTAGGTCAAACCTAAACCAACAAGTCTATACTAGTCTACCTAGTCTATTCTAGGCCTAATCAAGACTAAACAAGTCTAACTAAACTCTCACTAGGCAAACAAACACAGCATAGGCTAAGAGCCCTAGGCTATAGGCTATATCATGCCTAAACCAAACAACAAACACATATACACATAACAATATATATATATATATCTAATATATTGTAGTACAATCATAAGATATAGGCTACCTATAAGTACATCCCACATATATATATATATATATTTATATATATATATATATATATATATATATATGCATCACTATTCACATATTCATATACATAGATATATATCGGAAAGATATATATATATATATATATATATATATATATATATATATATATATATATATATTTTTATATATATATATATATATATATATATATATATATATATATATATATTTTATATATATATATATATATATATATATATATATATATATATATATATTTTATATATATTTTATATATATATATATATATATATTTATATATATATATATATATATATATATATATATATATATATATATATATATATATATTTTATATATATATATATATATATATATTATATATATATATATATATATATATATATATATATATATATATATATATATATATATATATATATATATAGCTTTCCGATATATATCTATGTATATGAATATGTGAATAGTGATGCATATATATATATATATATATATATAAAATATATATATATATATATATATATATATATATATATATATATATATATAGAGAGAGAGAGAGAGAGAGAGAGAGAGAGAGAGAGAGAAAGAGAGGTAAAAGAGTAAGTGAGTATGTGTGTGTTTGGCATGTGTGTGAAAGGATATGTGTTAATGTTCTAAAATTTAGTGATAGGTAGGTGTATGTGACATGGGATACATTATGTCAAAGGGTGTATGAATGCATGTGTGTAAAAGGTTATAGGTTAACTCAGTTTATAGAAATACATACATACATACTTACCTTGTATACATGCATACATACATATTATGTATATTACATTTACATGATACATACATGTATACTTGTATTATATTATACTTACATTCATGCATATTAGATACTTGTATTTATATTAACATATTGCAAACATTGTATATTCATATCATTTCATACATTAACATAGAGACATACAAACATGCACACATCATATATTTCATATCTTCCATTACCTTACATATCATGTTATATATTATCATTCATTCCTTTCATATATTACATTCCATATTACCTATATACATGTATTTCCTCCATTCATTCATGCTTGCATCATATACTCTACATTACCATACATGTTATCCTTATATATTGCATTATAATATTTATACATTATGCATTCATATCTATCATTACATATATATCTTGCATTCATATCTAGCATTCATTATATACTTTCATGCATACATTGTATATCATTCTTTCATTCATGCATTGCTTATATGCATTATATTAATTATATTCCTACATGCTTGCATTAAACCATATATATACATTAATGTAAAGAGAATATATATCATATATATATTATTTCATTCATCTAACATATCATGCATTACATACTCTATATTCATTTAATATCCATACTACATAGGCTCATAGGTTACACAAAATGCATATATCGTATAGTCACTCTTCTACTTAAAACCAATACTATACCAATTGGGCATTCACTAAATTCTAGGATTAAAGTATGTCGTAGCCCTTTGTGTTAGCTTTCTGAAACTCTAAGCGGATCACATTTTCGTGTCCGGAAGCTCCCGAAATCGCAAAAATACCGAAACACGTTCGTCTTTCGTACTGCTTACACTCAAATAATTCTACATAAAGTTACAGAAAGAATTTGGCTTATTAAAATATATATCTGGAAAGCTAACTTCGATACGGTTCCTTTAAAAAAACGGGAGATAAATCGGAGTTCTAAGCTAAAAGTTATGACATTTCTAAGTTGTTTTGGTTAATAAAAACGTGGATGAAAATTATGACGGATTTGACAAAAGAACACATATAGGCAAAGATACTTGCATACAAACATAGGTATCCAAATGAAAATCATTCTAACCATCCTAACAAAAATCAAACCACTATCTAACCATTATAAAACTGAATATAAATATCTATTTAAACTATTATCATACATACATACACATGGGGTGTCCTAATTTGGGATCTATCAAGTAGGACACAAGACACATATCTAAAATCCTCAAGAGAGGTCCAAATGGCCTCAAATTTGAATCTAAATGGGACACATGCATGAGGATGGATCCTACGGATTCAAAACTAATTTATATGCAAAGAAAATCGATTTAGAGGATGGGTTTTACCTATTGGGAGTGGAATTCCAATGAAATCCTTTAGGACACGGCTCCGATACGAAGATTCCTCAAAGTGGACACTCCTCCTTGCACTCCTCTTCCAATCCTTGGTAGTACCCTTCCCTTGGAGAATAGAAATGATTGAGGGAAGGTTTGGTGAAGGAATGATTTGATTTGGAGATCAAATCAATGGGAAGGCTCTCTAAAATTGGAAAAGAACAAAAGGAAAATAAAAGAGGCAAGATTGTAATGAATGAAATGAATCATTCTCTCCTAAAGGTGGCTCCCATAAAGAGTCCCTTAGGGCTAATGGAAAATGTCCTAATTGCCCCTCTCTAGTCTCATAAGGTTAAGTCTAGACTAGGTTCAAGTTTGGTGTCAAAATGATCTAGTTTTGAGTATCTAACTTAACCATTCTAACATGATAAAAATTAGTTTAATTAACTAACTTAATGTTGGGTCTTGTGAGCAATGCTTAACTTAAAATTGGATCCCATCTAGAGTTCAAGCTACCCGGGTCACAATACAAGTCGGAACGAGACGAAACTCAAATCCGACTAAACAAATCCAATAAAAACAATATTAAAATATAAAATTTTCCCAAAATATTAAAATATAAAAAATGACCAAAATCATAATATATCAATTTAAATATTATTAAAATAATTGAAAATTCATCAATTAATCAAAATCCTAAATAATTTAAAAGTCACAAAATGACCAAAATACCCTTAGCCTAAAAAGTTGTAAATAGTCATTCTAATCACATGGTTAGGTCCCCATAGTCAACCAGTCTCCAAGGTTACACTATCAAAACACCAAAATCATAAGTCATGATTTAAAATAGTTTTAAATGAAAATCACCAAAAATTATATCATAATTTAAATATCATTATTAAAAGACTAAAATTACAAAATTTCAAAATTACCCTCTTCTGGAAAACTGGGTGTTACAATCCTACCCACATTATAAAAATATCGTCCTCAAAATTAAAATGTTCCTACTCCTTCTAGGTCAAACCCCCACAATCAAGTCTCAGAACTTAAATAAAACATACGATTAAAAAAATAACATACAGGGTCATGGTATATGGTGGCAGTGAAAGTCTCATCTAGGTATACTAGTCATGCTAACCTAAACGGTCATAGGGTATCAAAACACACAAGCAATCTAGGGTGCTAAACTAGAAAGATGCAGAATAACAAATCATCAAAACTGTAAGGCTGTCTACCATCCTATATGAAACTGGTACTATTCAAAAATAAAATAAGGATAACCACAAATTTTCTATTAAGGGATACCATTCAAGAAAAATATCACAATCAAAAGAAAAAAAATGAAAGTCAATTGCATTAAAATCTAATCACAATATATTTATATATATAGCGTTAGAGAGGGAAAAGCTAGCATTATGTAAAGGTTATGGGGTTCGTGTGTGTATGGGTGTATGTGGACATGTTCATATGGTTAGATAGTAGGCATGTGTGTATGTGAATTATACATGAAAGCGTATAGGAGGATTTGGGTTTCAAAACAATAGCTATCACGTTACACTACTCATGGCATATTGGTTAAACAATCTACAACAATCTACAATGCACAACCTATTTACTCATAACATGCATGGCTAACCATATCTATATATATATAAAGAGTTGGAGATTTAGTTATGTATCTATATACATTATAACATGTATGCATAAACTCTATATATATCTATATAGGTATATGAACATAACAAAGAGAGGAAAGGTTAGCTTTACATTGCAGTGTATACTAAGTTAGGGGGTGTGTGTGTCCTTGTACATGGTTATAGTTTAGTATTGAAAGGTTAAATCCGATTTTAGTTCAGCATTTACATACAAAATCTGAAAATAAGCTAACATTTAAACTAATGTAATATTAACATAATACAGTTTCAGATTTTTAGGAATTTAAAACATCACAACTAACTAAATGCTTCCAATACATCCTAACATGATAGAGAAAAAACCCTAACATACTATCCATACATTTAGCTATGCATACAGTTCAATATTACATATTAAATCTGAAATTGAACTAAACATTGAAAATCAATGTGAAAAATTAACATGTATTCAGTTTTAGGATTTGGAGAAATTCAACATCAACTAACCCAATGTTTATCACAACCTAACATGTAAGAGTATAAACCTAACATCATATCCCTACATACAATAACGTACACAGCTCTAAATATTACATTTAAAAAAACAGCAAGTTGAACTGAACATTTGGAATCCAGTATTAAGGGTTAATATGCACACAGTCTTAGATTTGTCAAATTCAAACAGAAAACTCAACCAATTCCCTTAAGAGTTGAAACCTTGTATATAACATACATGTGTAGTGATATAAACAAAACTACTAACATGAAATTTATATTTGAATTACGAATTTAAACTGGAAAAAAGCAGAGAACCAGAAATATTGGGGTTTTGACAATTTAAACATCAACAACATATTAATATGTATTTGGATAGGTTGGAATTCAAAGTGCAGCATGCATACGTATCAGGCAAATGTCTGCTATATATATATTCATATATTCTTATGTCCCAAATTAATTCTACGTTAAGACTAACATTTAGATTCCTACCAAGGTTGTAAGTAGGTGATTGGTGAAATCAAGACAGTTTTATTATTATTATTATTTAATACAAGGATAGCAGTAAGAAGGAAATAACGATAAAATCTGTTCTGCTTATCCGTTTAAAAGAAGGAGCCATTTTGAAACCCAGAGCTAAACTATCAAATCCAAGATAAGGTCTAGTTAAATTATCGATTTATTGTATTAAGAAAAAATTCATAGTAAGAAGTTATACAAAGTTTATAAAAACAGCTAAAGCTACTCCTAAGTTAAATAATGAGAAACAAAACAAAACAAACAAATAACAATTCTCTTTTTTTTGTTAAGGACTGAAACAAAAGTAGAGAAAACATGTTCAAAAATATTTAAGGTACAATCTGATAATCATATGCGTCTTCCTGAAATTATGTAGTCAGAATTCTGCCACGCCAATAAGCATAGCTGCAATAAACGATAGAGTCCATAATAAGGCATACACCCAATAATCATGTTATCTAGAATTCTTATCACGCCATGGCTGCAAGAAAATCTAGATTTTATAACTAAGATAAGTATAGCTATATCAGGCTCTACGTCCTTGTCATGCTAGCAAATATGACTGCAATAAATTTTAAATTCCATAATAAAGTAGATTTTTACCTTTCTCACTGTCCTTATCAAGTATGTTATCAGGTTATACCTTAATTCCAAAAAAAAAATGTACATATACATATAAATACAAACTCAAATTCAACAACTAACATCAAGATTCAAAATTCAACAATAATCCATCAAAAATCATAAAAATACATACTCAAATTCAACCACTAACATCAAAATTCAAAATTCAACAATAACCATCAAAAACGATATAAATACAGACTCAAATTCAACCACTAACATCAAGATTCAAAATTCAATAATCTTCCATCAAAATCAATAAATACAACTCAAATTCAACAATAATCCATCAAAATCAAATTTAACAACAGAAAGTAAAGATAAATCAAATCAAGGGAAGAGAGTTTTCAAATCGAAGTTAAAATAAGATTCTCAAGGGTCGTCCTAGGAATCTCTCAAGGAGGCCTAACTGTGATTAAGTACCTTCAAAAATATATCCTAATCCTACTGCTGGCTGTAGTGATACTCTACTTCGAATATCACTACATAAACTCGACCTGTATGGGCCACCACTAAAAATGTGTCACGACCCACACCCTAGAGTAAGGGTACGAGAACGTAACAACGCCCAGCCTACGCCGCAGTGTCGGCGGTAGAACGCTGTCCTAGGTCTCATGCATCTAACAGTATAAGGCTAAGCAGTTTATACTCCCCGAATGGAGGTGACATGGCAGAATGTAAACTCAATCACATCTAAGGTAGAACATAATGAAAGATAGATAAAACATAAAATACAAAAGAGATACAGCAGAGAGAAGTCTAAGTGTCTAAGATACACAAATCTAGAAATACATCTCAAAGCTCAAATACAGTAATCCGTAAATACAACTCAAGAATACTGAATCAAGCTATAAGAAAAACCCTAGCTATCTATATAACCTCTACTGTGTCTCCTCTAGGCTAGCAGGCAACCCCCAGCCTATCTGTAAAATTTATCAACAGGTCCAGTCAGGACAGAAGCGAGCACAATACATCTCAACAGTTCATAGCAGGTTAGAAAATATAATCATACAGTAAAGTAAGATACAGGTACTGAAAGAAATGCAGTATGTAAACAGAGAGAGCTGTAATAGAAATATCTACTGTAAATAGAGACTAACAGTGGCTAGTGAGTCAGAGTATAATATAGACATGTAAATGGCATATGAGATTCTGATGAGACACTATGGAAAGATTCTGATGAGATACTACTTGGGTATTATTCACATGTCTACTTCTACTCTCCCGTACCCCCAATCAATACACAAGGATCCAACCAGATTATGTTATGATTCCATGCAAAGGCCCCCGAAGGGTGATACATAGATATCCCATAAATGGGGATTCTAGGAGATTCTAGGATACCCAGTAAATGGGATAAGGATTCTAGAAGACTTTGTGAACATAAGAGTATATGTCACAAGTGATCAAAGAACCAATGAAGCATAGTGATACGCCATGTATGTGAAACGCACAGAACATATAGTACCCGATGCTCCCTAAGGATAACATCTCAAGAAGGGATCCATATAGTTCCAATCTGTATGACCAACGTGACAGTAACAAGTAAAGTAATTTAATTCAGGAAATAATTCTAAGCAGGATATAAAATGATCAGAGAATGTACTCGCATGGTATCCTGAATGTCCGAAGAGAATATATTGTCCGAGGAGTGATATTTGTCTCCTATAGAACAGTACAAGTCACAACAAGTCTAAAATAAGGAAATAGACTGCTACAATGCATCTACATGAAATTTGGGGTCAATCTAGGCTAAAGTCAACCTTTGGTCAACTCTAGTCAACTAGACTAGTCAAACTAGGTCAACTAGGTCAAACCTAAACCAACAAGTCTATACTAGTCTATTCTAGGCCTAATCAAGACTAAACAAGTCTATCTAAACTCTCACTAGGCAAACAGACATACCATAGGCTAAGAGCCCTAGGCTATAGGCTATATCATGCCTAAACCAAACCACAAACACATATACACATAACAATATATATATCTAATATATTGTAGTACACTCATAACATATAGGCTACCTATATGTACATCCCATATATATATATATATATATATATATGCATCACTATTCACATATTCATATACATAGATGTATATCGGAAAGCTATATATATAGGCACATACATATATATATAGAGAGAGAAAGAGAGGTAAAAGAGTAAGTGAGTATGTGTGTGTTTGGCATGTGTGTGAACGAATATGTGTTAATGTTCTAAAATTTAGTGATAGGTAGGTGTATGTGACATGGGATACATGATGTTAAAGGGTGTATGAATGCATGTGTGTAAAAGGTTATAGGTTAACTCAGTTTATAGAAATACATAAAACATACTTACCTTGTATACATACATATATACATATTATGTATATTACATTTACATGATACATACATGTATACTTGTATTATATTATACTTACATTCATGCATATTAGATACTTGTATTTATATTAACATATTGCAAACATTCATTTCATTCATGCATCTATGCATTACCAACATATTTTATACATATGCATACATTGTATATTCATATCATTTCATACATTATCATAGAGACATACAAACATGCACACATCATATATTTTATATCTTGCATTACCTTACATATCATTTTATATATTATCATTCATTCCTTTCATATATTACATTCTATATTACCTATATACATGTATTTCTTCCATTCATTCATGCTTGCATCATATACTCTACATTACCATACATGTTATCATTATATATTGCATTACAATATTTATACATTATGTATTCATATCTATCATTACATATATATCTTGCATTCATATCTAGCATTCATTATATACTTTCATGCATACATTGTATATCATTCTTTCATTCATGCATTGCTTATATGCATTATATTAATTACATTCTTACATGCTTGCATTCAACCATATATATACATTAATGTAAAGAGAATATATATTATATATATATTATTTTATTCATCTAATATATCATGCATTACATACTCTATATTCATTTAATATCCATACTAGATAGGCTCATATGTTACACAAAATGCATATATCGTATAGTCACTCTTCTACTTAAAACCAATAATGTACCAATTGGGTATTCACTAAATTCTAGGATTAATGTTTGTCTTAGCCCTTTGTGTTAGCTTTCCAAAACTTTAAACGGATCGCATTTTCGTGTCCGGAAGCTCCCGGAATCGCGAAAATACCGAAACACGTTCGTCTTTCGTACAGCTTACACTCAAATAATTCTACAGAAAGTTACATAAAGAATTTGGCTTATTAAAATATATATTTGGAAAGCTAACTTCGATACGGTTCTTTTAAAAAAATAGGAGATAAATCGGAGTTCTAAGCTAAAAGTTTTGACATTTCTAAGTTGCTTTGGTTAATAAAAACGTGGATAAAAATTATAACGGATTTGACAAAAGAACACATATAGGCCAAGATACTTGCATACAAACATAGGTATCCAAATGAAAATCATTCTAACCATCCTAACAAAGATCAATCCACTCTCTAACCATTATAAAACTGAATTTAAATATCTATTTAAACTATTATCATACATATATACACATGGGGTGTCCTAATTTGGGATCTATCAAGTAGGACACAAGATACATATCTAAAATCCTCAAGAGAGCTCCAAATGGCCTCAAATTTGAATCTAAATGGGACACATGCACGAGGATGGATCCTACGGATTCAAAACTAATTTATATGCAAAGAAAATTGATTTAGAGGATGGGTTTTAGCTATTGGGAGTGGAATCCCAATAAAATCCTTTAGGACACGGCTCCGATACGAAGATCCCTCAAAGTGGACATTCCTCCTTGCACTCCTCTTCCAATCCTTGGTAGCACCCTTCCCTTGGAGAATGGAAATGATTGAGGGAAGGTTTGGTGAAGGAATGATTTGATTTGGAGATCAAATCAATGGGAAGGCTCTCTAAAATTGGGGAAGAACAAAAGGAAAATAAAAGAGGCAAGATTGTAATGAATGAAATGAATCATTCTCTCCTAAAGGTGGCTGCCATAAAGAGTCCCTTAGGGATAATGGAAAATGTTCTTATTACCCCTCTCTAGTCTCATATGGTTAAGTCTAGACTAGGTTCAAGTTTGGGGTCAAAATGATCTAGTTTTGAGTCTCTAACTTAACCATTCTAACTTGATAAAAATTAGTTTAATTAACTAACTTAATGTTGGGTCTTGTGTGCCATGCTTAACTTAATATTGGGTCCCATCTAGAGTTCAAGCTACCCGGGTCACAATACAAGTCGGAACGAGACGAAACTCAAACCCGACTAAACAAATCCAATAAAAACAATATTAAAATATAAAAAAATTTCCAAAATATTAAAATATGAAAAATGACCAAAATTATAATACATCAATTTAAATATTATTAAAATAATTAAAAATTCACCAATTAATCAAAATCCTAAATAATTCAAAACTCACAAAATGACCAAAATACCCTTAGCCTAAAAAGTTGTAAAAAGTCATTCTAATCACATGGTTAGGTCCCCATGGTCAACCAGTCTCCAAGGTTACACTATCAAAACACCAAAATCATAAGTCATGATTTAAAATAGTTTTAAATGATTAAAAATCACCAAAAATTATATCATGATTTAAATATCATTATTAAAAGATTAAAATTACAAAATTTCAAAATTACCCTCTTCTGGAAAACTGGGTGTTACACCAAGACACGGACACACAGACATGGGGTAGGTGGGAATTTGTGTCAGATTGTAAAGTGTCTCCTAGACACAAGAACGGGATACTGGATGTTGGGTTGGTGGATGTTACTGTATCCTCAGGGTCGGACCGGATACGAGGATTTTATTGTGGAAATGGCGAAAGTTGTGTCTATGTCGGATGGACAAAAAAGGATATAAATGTAATAGCTAGCACTACTAATGAAATAGACACAAACACAATTAGGACACGGCCATTAGGACTAGAAAATGATTAGGGATGATTAACGCTAATGATCACTAGGAGTATTTATAGGAATAATTAGGAAGCTCCTAGAATCTTAGCCACATGGCTTAGGAGAAAATATTCTAAGAATATTTCAAGGAATATGCTAGATTCCAAAGAATATTCCTTCGAATTAATTAGCACTAATCCCTGCTTAATTAAGGGATTCTAGATTATTTCCACTTAATCCTAGTGGCTAAGCATTCCACCATGGAATCCTTAATAATTACTAACATAGGCACCCCCCTTACTAATATTTACAACTATGTCATTCTCTAATTAGGAACATCTAGAAAATTACTAATGGTTGCCATCCGACTTGTTTCACTTAACAAAATGCCTAAAATTGGCTTTTGAAAGAAAACGAGAAAAAGTACAAAAGTTTAAATTGTTTCTGGGAAGTTTTGCTATGGAAGTCTGATCTGAGGGCGATCACTTTGTTCCTTGGACCATACGATGATCATGAAGAAAACTGCTTGAAGAAGACGAACAATCGGAAGAACTAAGTCACCAGA
This sequence comes from Iris pallida, assembly GCA_029216955.1. NCBI lineage: Eukaryota > Viridiplantae > Streptophyta > Magnoliopsida > Asparagales > Iridaceae > Iris > Iris pallida. The sequence continues at coordinate 25,622,437 of JANAVB010009200.1, forward strand.
AAGGTATCGAGCAACGGCACTGATGGCACAGTCGAATGCTTTCCTGCTTTGCTTCACCCAGTTCTTGAGAAAAAAGTTGAAAAAATGCTTCTGGGAATGTCACTCTGAAAGTATGAGTTTTCTCAGAATCTCTTCTCCTGTATCTCTATTGATCTCTTCATCATGTCTGTGTTGAAAATAAGTCTATTTATAGACTAGACCCTCTATGCGTAAAAAGCAACGAAGTTGGGTCTCTACGCGAGTAACTGTCACCCACGATGAAAATCATCCTCTGCGCATGATGACACGTATCCCATGTAAAGTTTTGATCTCTAAACATGGTGACATGTGTCCCACTACTTCAACAAAATAGGGAGAGCATGTACACACGTTCCTCGATAAGTGTTGCATGAAAGCCACGTAAGCAGACCACGTTCTCATGTAGCCAAAAAAGATCGGGCGTAAAAATGACCCAAAATATACTTCCTGCGTAAAGTAGCAGACTGGGCGTAAAATAGCCCAAAATAAACTTTTCGCGTAAAGTGGCTAAAAATAGCCTTGAGCGTAAAAATTAGCTCAAATAAACTTTATGCACACAATAGCCTTGAGCGTAAAAGCTCGAATAGCTTTTGTGCGTAAAAGAAGCAATCTCTTGAGCGTAAAGTATCCCATCTGCATACTAAACGACATGCGTTGGGTTTAATGTAAATCAAATCTTCTCGGCTTCTGTGCACTGTTCTCATCCGAAAATTATTATGTCAGAAACAATATCACGTGCATTAAATGCGATGATTTGACAGTCTGTCCCTCGCGTAAAAGCTTTGAGGATAGTTCTCGCGTAAAGTAGCTCGCGTAGAAATTTACTCTGCGTAAAGTCTGAGTTTGACTCTGTTTGAATTGCGTAAAGTTCTCAACTTCTTAGACTTGGTCTATGAAGTACTTTTTACGCTCCTACAAGACCCCCTTCAAAGTTTTCAAATTATTTTCAAAATTTGAAATACTTTGAACAAAAGTATAAAATTCGGGATTTCAACAGTCCGCGTAGAATTTTGGATACCCAACGGTCATCTGCGTAAAGTTCGGGATACTCAACAGTCCGCGTAAAAGTCGGGATATCCAACAGTCTGCGTAAACTTTGGGAATTTGAACCAATTTTCAAAATTCTCTATAAATAGAGCCTTATGATTAGAGAGAGAACTTTACTTGTCTTTTGTAATCCCGATCTCTCTTTATTCTCTTCCCCTTCATACTCTCACTTCAACTCGATGGCCCCCAAGAGCAAGACCGCCGCCGAAAGCAAGGGCAAGAAGCCCGCTGCTGATTCATCGTCGGCCGACCGCGCAAAAACTACCGTCCCATCATCGGCGACGCCCCGACAGACAAATTCTACTGTAGCTCCGGCCATGAAAGGTAGAATACTTCCTAACTTCGGCCGTGAGTTCAACGGAGAAGAAGACTTGAACTTTTCATTTCACGCACACGTTATACGTGTCAGCGTAGAAATCAAAATAACAAAATATGCCCACGTTATACGTGTCAGCGTAAAAACCGAGATAACAAAATACGCCCACGTTATACGTGTCAGCGTAAAATTCACAATACGCTCACATCAATATGTGCCAGCATAAAATTCACAATACGCTCACATCAATATGTGCCAGCATGAAATTCACAATACGCTTACGTTAATACGTGCCAGTATAAAAATCAAAATACGCTCACGTCAACACGTTCCAGCGTAAAAATTAAAATACGCTCATGTCAACACATGCTAGCGTAAATTTCACAATACGCTCACATCAATATGTGCCAGCGTAAAAATTCACTAGTAAAAGACTTTACAAAAACAAAGAACTTTTACACTTTAAAATTTAACTTTAATTTTTGCACATAGCGTAAAGTTTACATAGTCAGAGTCTTTAATCTTTATGCGTAAAACTCAGACCAAGTCATCTGCGTAAAAAATTTCAAATTAGATTTTTACTAACTTGATTTTTCTTTTTCTTTTGGCAGTAGACTTGCAAATTTACCCACTTGCAGAAATATTCGGCTCGCCAGCTGGTATGGTGGGTTCAAATTACTTGGAGAATTTGTCCCACGTGGAGTTCCCCCAGTCGAATTCAGAATACCCTGAAGGGAGAGTACAGCTGATAGCTGCTCAAGGGGACAGAATGTTGCTGTCCATGATTAATGTAGAAGTGTTGGTATTACTAGAAGACCAACAATTTTTGAAGCCAGCCTTCTTGTTTTGGGATGCGATAGATTTCCAGTCACAAACATACCCCAAGAAGGAGTCCTGGGTGTTCAAGTTTGGAGAAAGGGCAATGTATCTCCCCGACATGGCCAGAGATTATCCCTTATCCGCATTCGTCCATGCCATCCATCCCCAACAGATGCTATGGAACCTGACTCCCAACAGTCATGGTAGGCCGGGAAGAATCATTTTCGAGAAGGAGAGAGCCAAAGACATGGGCTACCATACCAGCACTCCCAGTGGTGGTGTTGTCCCCTTCTTCGATCTCTTGCCTGGATTCACTCCGAGCGAAAATTCAGCTCTGATCCAGCCGGTGCAGACCCCAATGTTCGTTAACAAGTTTATAGGGGCAGCAGTATTATATCTCCAGGCCAACCCTAGGCTACCAGGGTGGTTGACTCCATATAACCATAACTGGATTCAACTTAGTGCCTGGATCATGAAGAACTTCAAGAAGGACCTGGAATCCATTGGCCTTTATGATGCGGTAGCCTCTACGAGCCAAGGTATACCGATGAACAGTAACCTGTTTTTGGCTTTGATGGAGCTGTATATTAGTTCAACAGAAACTTTTGCAACCCCACTCGGTGAGATGGGTCTTGTCCTACACGAGATACAAATCATCTCTAAGTTGCCGATGGGTGAAGCTCCCTACGAAGAGTATGTTCCCTCCAACAGGGAACTGGCAGAAATCAGAGAGAAGAATCCTCGATTAGTTGAGGTCTACCAAGAACTGATGTGTCATTACTTAATTTGCACATCTATGTATGACAGTGGATCGCACTTGGCATACACTAATAAATGGACAACTTATCTATTCTAACATGAGAATAGAATATTCAAGAACGAGCAGGGGAGATTTCAAGAAAATAAGGCTCCAACCATCAACCCTTGTTCAATAATCCCTTCACATCTGATCAATAGTTTAATGATCTCCCATAAGTCTCCTGACCAGTATCTGTCCAAAATGATCGGAGACATCCCTGCGGGGACTGAAACCTTGAGCCATTTGAGACATGGTAGTCAGAAGATCTCTAGGGAAGCCTTGCTGGCAGGCTTTCTATCTTTGTGGCTGCGAAGATGGGTTGTGCCCGGGATCAACATAGTAGACAGAATTCACCGAAACGTATTGTGGCCGGCAGTACGTTTGGTGTTCAAGGTCAGAATCAACCTGCTATCGGCAATAGTGTGTCGAATAAACGTAGGTTTACAGACCTTTGGTGAGGAACTAATCAACAATGCTCCTCATCGAAAAGATTTTCCAAGGGTGGAGATGCCCTAAACTTATCTAATGGGCTGGCTACTGCATCATAACTGCAATTTATTGCCGCCAGGCCCTGAAGATAATGCGGAGGTCTTCCTCCAAAAATTCAACAAAGCCATATGGACTGCAACTACAGTGGCAGATATCCGAGCAGTATTGAATTATTCTCATGGTTGGAACTTCTTCTGCACAAGGCCACAAGTTCCAGCCGACTGCCTCGAAGTACTATTTGAAGATAGAGGGGAAGGGAAGACTTCATTGCCTGGGCCAGTTTTCAGATGGCTAATGTGCATCATACCCTCCCATCTGATGTACAGCAATAAAGAAAACTGTGCGTTCGAACCATATCTACCAAGTCGGTTCACTCGCCAGTTTGGATATGACAAACTTCATGTTGGTAATCCCTCCACCAGCTTCCGCCATTATAGGAAGCTAATTGATGGTGCAAGAGCCTGGATATACTTTAGCACTGCTTGTACCGGTGCTAAGTTCAGAGTATCGACTGCTACAAGCACGACCGAGCTACGTATACTTCATAGGTAAGCTCATTTTTATGCATCCATCCGCTCCTTCGCCTATGGCTACAACCTGAAAGGGAGTCTAAGATGGCCCAAGGAAGGGAATGTTGAAGAGCTAGTCAGGGTATTTCCAGACATACCCGATGATGCTGCTGTTCCAGATGAGTGTCTGGAAGTCATCCCTACGGGAGCTGGGGAAATAGCTGCAGGACCAATCATTATCGGCAAGACCCGAAAATGAAAACAATATGCAGCTGTTACTCTTCCAAAGAAGACACTCCCAGAGAAGAAGAAGAAGGTTACCGTCAAAGGGCCTTCTAGACCAAGAGCCACTACCCCAGAGAGCGACACTCAAGTCGAGGAGCCGCAACCTATTGCATCTTCTTCAGCTCATCCTGGAGAAGGATCCTCGGCATCCCAACCAGCAGCGTCAACATAAGCTGTGACGATCCTATCTCCTGGACGCCTCAGCTCATCACTTCATTTAACTTTGCCTCAAAAGGCACAAGCTACTGAGGACGCTGCTATGACACATACTGTCGATCGAGAGCTCATGCCATCAAATAAACCAGATCTTGCCTTCGACGATGATGACTGGGATGGGGACTATGACTCGTACCTGGCACGTTCTGCACCTACTCCAAGTAAATATAAATTACACGAAATCTACACAAAATTATGATTTTTGTATATTCACTTATTTTGTTTAATTTTTGTAGGTGTTATCATTGCATCAAAGCTTGTGGCTCCTTCTCCTCAAGAACCAATTTATGAGGAAAACATAGAATCTGAGGAGGAGAGTTCTTCTTCAGAAGAAGAAGAATATACTGTCCAAAAGGAAGTACAACAAGAGCCTAAAGTAGAGGCCCAACCAGAATTAACCTCTCTTGCTGAGGACAGAGAAAAAGAACAAACTGCAGAACAGCCCACTGCAGATGAAGAAGCGGCTACTGAAGAAGAAACAGACTTCAATGAAGAACCAGTTGTAGAAGGACCCATTACAACTGAAATACTTGAAGAGCCTGCAGAGCTAGTAGCCAAGGAAGGTGATGAAGATATAGTCGACCCATCAACTGAAGCTGGAGCCGTTGTAATAACATCCTCAGTTATTGCTACTGATCCAGTACAAATTCCTGAGGAGACCATGTTTGAACCGAAATCAGCTACGATAACTACCATTCCTCCCACACCAATCATCACCACCGAAACTCAAGTAGTTTCGACTCCAGAAACGGCTGGAGTGAAAAGTGCTGAAGACATTGTCCCTGAAGCTCCTAAGGATCAGTTGGCCATAGTAGCAGCGACAACAATGGCTTCATCTCAGTCTGCTACTAAGGCAACAACATCTGCTCCTAGTCTTCAGAAAAAGGATCTGGTAGATATTGCCGCAACGCCGAGCTCAAATGCAGAAATGAATCTCTTAGTTGAGATTCATACTAAAACTTTTTACAAGACTTTGACGGCTCTGATCAAAATGGTCCTGAAGAAGGGCCTCAATTATGAAAGCTTGAAGGCGGCTATTACCCTTACGATCAGAAATATCGCCATGTTCAATGATGCAGCAAGAGCAGCGGCATTGGAGAAGGTCGTGGAGGAACTTGAACAGCCCATTAGAGAATATCTAAGGCTTTCAAGTGAAACTATTGAAAGTCTCATCCAAGACGAGTATGACGCTTTATCAGCTGAATACCTCGCTCGGGAGACGACTTCCAATGAAGCCCTCTATGAGTACAGCATCAAGGTGGCTAAAGAAATAACTTTTTTGGCTGAAGCTAAGCCTCAGCTGGATATCCAGAGAGAAGCCTATGAAACATCGAATATAAGAATTCATCAACAGAATGATAGAAATCCTGAAGTCGAGGCTGAGCTGGCTCGCTTGAAGGCGAAGAGGGAGCAGTTCATCATAGCTCGATACCAGCAACTAACACAGAGCTCAATTTTGGAGGAACAAGTCTTCGGAGCTGAATCTACCATCAAAACCCTTGACGAAGCCAAGGATAAGATGATAGCTACTTTCGCCGACTTCTCCCATATTTGTACTCCAGAAGCTCGACGGACTATGGCTACTAAAATCGTGTTGAGCTCTCGCGAGAAGCGTCTAGCGGAGCTACAAAAATTGCTTGAAGATGTCTCTACTCCGCCTTAGGCAAGTAAAGAATTTTTGTAATCTTCTATCTTTTTCATTCTGTATTATTTACAAGAAATGAATAAAATATTTTTTTGTGATCCTATCATTTATTTTGAAATTAAACAATACGTATGAGATAGAAAACACTTATCAGAGGTAATATGGACATGACAAGTCTTTTAAACTCAATAAATTATATCTACCCAGAGGTAATGTGGACATAATAGATAATGAATCTCGTTTTCTGTTTAGAGTATACGATACTATCAGAGGTAATATGAACGTGACAGATCGTAACAACTCAAAGAAAAATAGATTAATATCTATTCAGAGGTCATAAGGACATGATAGATAAGAAAAAAAGTAGACTTAATATTTATTCAGAGGTCATACGAACATGATAAATAATAAATCTCTTTTTTTTAATCAGCTGGTAAGACAGAAGATCAAAAATTCTCTTTTAGGAGACAAATGATCAGCTTAACCCAATATTTGTAGCTGGGGAATAAAGAAGAAATTTATACATAATATTTCTTTAAGAATTTTCTATTAATCGGCATCATGAGCAAATCTCCATTAGGTTTAGACAACTTATAGGCACCATTAGAGAATACCGTCTCGACGACATAAGGACCTTTCCATTTTGCTTGGAATTTTCCTTTGCTCTTATGAGTCATCACCATCGGTCTTCGGATAGCTAAAACTAGCTCACCGACTTTAAATACCCTCTTTTTAACTTTACGATTGACTCGAGATATGCGGGCTTCATATAACTCGATGTGTTGTTGCGCTTGAAGATGCTTCTCGTCTAATCCTTCAGGTTCTTGAAATCTCAATCGATCATTATTCTCTGTAGTTAGCTCATTAACAATGGCTATTCTAAGAGATAGAATTTGGATTTCTAGTGGAAGAACAGCCTCACATCCATAAATAGTGAGAATGGTGTAAAACTAGTAGGAGTTCGGACTGTCGTTGGGTAAGCCCATAAACATTCTCCAAGTTTCTTATTCCAATCACATTTATTAGAAGAGACAAACATTTTGAGAAGTTTAATGATTGTCTTGTTAAAAGCTTCGGCTAAACCATTAGCAGTTGGATTTTAAGCCGTAGAAGCCAGATTTTGGATCCGATTCTTGTCACAGAATCGATAAAATGCCTGACTGGCAAATTGGGGTCCATTATCATGAATTATTCTTCGGGGAATCCCAAAGCGATAAATAACATGGTGTTTAATGAAGCTAATCATATTAAATGTTTTCAGTTCAACAAGGGGAACCGCTTCCGCCCATTTAGAAAAGTAATCGGTTACAGCCAGTATAAACCGATGTCCCTTGACAGAAGAAGGGTTAATCGGACCAATAATATCCATGCCCCAAGCTTCAAAGGGCCAAGAAGCTGCTATAGGATGTAAGAATTCAGATGGTTGATGAATAAAATCGACATGAATCTGACAAGCTTTATACCGTCTGGCATAATCCACAGCATCTGCTATCATGGAAGGCCGATAATACCCTATTCTTCGAATACGGTCCTGTAATTTTGGACCTGGTTGATGAGCACCACAGACACCATCATGAGCTTCACGGAGTGTTTTCTTAGCTTCACACTCAGAGAGACAACGCAGCAAAAGTCCGTCATAAGAACAACGATATAACATATATAAGGAAGAATCATAGTAAAATTGAAATGATCGTCTCTTAATTGATGCAGCTTTTTTTGGATTTTCAGGTAAAATCCCATAAACCGCATAATCAATGAATGGACTTCTCCAATCCCTTTGCTGGAAACTTGATCCTGTAGTATAACTCTGTTCGATATGCAGATTATTTTTGACACAGAATAAGTCTCGATCCAACAAAGTAATGGTATTTTGTCTTCTAATTGGAACAGCTAAGTCTGCAACTAAACTAGCAAGAGCTTCAGCTTCCAAATTTTGAGAATATGGTATAAATTTAATGAAGAATCCTTTGAATGAAATGACCAATTCGATTACCACTTGATGATAAGGGATGAGGTCAGGATTTTGGACTTCATATGTCCTTCTAACCTGATTAACAATCAGTTGAGAATCTCCATAAGCTTCCAGAAAATCAATGTCTAATTGTTTTGCTACTTGAAGGCCGATTAGCAGAGTATTGTATTCTGCCACATTATTGGAGCATGGTTCATTAAGAGATTAAGCACGATAAATGACTATTTTATCAGGAGAGACCAAGACGATGCCTACTCCGGAGACAATATTACTTTTAGGTCCAACCCGCAATGCTCCGTCAAAATATAGTTGCCAAATGTTATCCTTCAAAGTCATGTTGCAATCCACGACTTCATCTGGAATGTCCTCATATAACTTAAAGATTTCAGGTATAGGGTGAGCAACTAAGAAATCAGCTAATGCTTAACCCTTCACTGATTTTTGAGGTACATAGACCATATCATAAGGAGTAAGCAACATTGCCTAGGTGGCTAATCTGGAGTTAAGGATGCTCGGTTTTCTCATCAACACCCCAATAGGATTTATTCTGGAGATGACATGAATATTCTGTCCTGACACATAATGTCGTATCTTTTGAACAGCAAAAACCAAGGCCAGACATTCTTTCTCCATAGGAGTATACCTGTGTTCAGCTCCGACCATCATTCGGCTAAGATAATAAATTGCTTGTTCATGGCCTTTATCACTTTTCTGTGCAAGAAGAGCACCAAGTGAATGATCTAAGGCTCGAACATAGAGCAAAAAAGGTATTCCCACCGCTGGAGGTACCAAAACAGGTAGATATATAAGGTATTGCTTGATGTCATTGAAGGCTTTCTGACATGCTTCATCCTAGACAAATGATACACCTTTCTTTAATAGACGGGAGAAAGGTTGACACCTCCCAGAAAGATTGGATATAAATCTCCTGATATAAGTAATACGACCTTGGAAGCCACGTAGTTCTTTTAGATTGTGTGAAGGACGTATTTCAAGAATTGTTTTGATGTTATTAGGATCAACATGGATACCTTGAGAAGTGATGACAAATCCCAAAAATTTGCCACTGGAAACCCCTAAGAAAGACTTAGTTGGATTCATCTTCAGTTGATGTTGACGCATCAACTCAAATACTGTCTTCAAGTCTTGAATATGATCATCTTTTGATCGACTTTTGACAGCAATATCATCTACGTAACATTCAACTATTTTCCGTAGATATTCTTCAAAGATATTTCTCATAGCCCGTTGATACGTAGTACCGGCATTTTTTAGACCAAATGGCATAATCGTATAGCAGTAAACTCCAACGGGAAAGCGGTATGCTTTTCATCTCCTAGATGCATCTTAATTTGATTGTATCCTGAAAATCTGTCCATAAAAGACATACGTTCAAAACCACATGTATTGTCTATCATGACATCGGTAATCGAAAGTGGAAATTCATCTTTTGGACAAGCTGCATTAAGATCTCAAAAATCTATGCAAACTCAGACTTTTTCATTCTTCTTCATAACAGGAACAATGTTGGCAACCCAGTCTGGGTGTTGTTCTTCACGAACAAAGCCATATGTGATCAGCTTTTTGACTTCTGCTTCAATTGCATCCATCATATCTAGTCGAAAATGCCGTTGTTGTTATTTTACAGGCTTGGCATTAGGAAGAATATTGAGTTTATGAGTAGCTACTTTAAGATCTAGGCCCGGAATATCCTCATAACTCCATACAAATATATCAATATATTCTTTAATCAACTGTATCAACTTTTCATTTTTATCTTCAGAAAGATTTTTACTGATGAATATTGGCTTAGACGTAGTTCCATCTCCGACGTCAATCTGGACGATTTCATCTTCTATAGGTGGTTGTCGCTGTTCAAAATAAAGCTCCCACTAAGTGTCTATTTGTTGTGCCCAAGGGTCATTTTCAAATGGTTCGGATTCACAATCAGTTTGAACCATGTTAACTGAGAATACACACTCAGATTCATCATAATAGTCTTCTCCAGAATATGAGGATTGTAAAAAACTCGAAGAATATTCTTCTTCCATATCTTCCTTGTACATGTGGGGTGTATCCGATTCGATGAATTGGATTTCTTCCAAATCTGAAGATAGTGAAGAACTGGAAGAAAATTCTTCTTGTTTATCTTTATTAAACATGTAGGATGGATTGTATCCCAACCCATGCCAAGTTTTCTGGTAAAATAGATCACCACATAATGGTAATCGTCTACCTTTGCCTTGATTAAGACCTTGCATAGTCTTCAAATCATATCCCATATTCTGGATAATCTTAAGAGATTGTTGACTATATTTGTCAATTCAGATTCTTCCTTTATCTTTCTCTTTAAGATCATCTGTCTGAGTAACTGGGATATTTCTAGCCAAGCCAAACATAATTTGGCGCTTGTTCTTTTTATTAGACAGAATCACAAAATAAGATTCTTTGTGACGTCTATAAGTTACACAAGCTTGCGATGAAGCGGCTACAAGAAAAAGATATGGAGAAGATGTTAAGAACCTTTGAGCATAAGGTCCAATATCGACATGAAGAGGAAAGGAATTTTCCTTATGGTTAATGTATAAGGTTTCCTCTGTATTTATGTCATTTTTATGTTGATGACTTCGATCATCAACAGATAAAGTCATTCTTTCAATGAATTTGACAGCCATATACTCCAAAACAAAATCTTCATTGATATTAGAAAGTATAGAATGATCAATATTTACATCATTTATAAACTGACTACTACATTTTGGATTGATCATTAACGGACCGTCATCCGTCTTCTGCGTAGTCTTGCTAAGGTTGATAATCAGTGGTTGTTCTAGATCATTCGTACGAGAAGTACGTCCCTTGACTTTGATCATGGGAGGTTGAACTTGGCTCTTGACTGGCATACTCACTGATTCCTCAGACGAAGGTCGAGTTCTTCCTTTAACCTTGATCACCAGAGGTTGATCATTGACATGTTGGGGTTGAATTCGTCCTTTGACTTTAATCTGCAAAGGTTAATCTTCTGGAGGATCTTCATTGACAGATTGATCTTCTACAGGCGACCGATCTTCAGCCATATCAGATATTTCTTTCATCTGCTCCTGTTTGTAGAGTATTGCGTCAAAGAAATAGGCTTCAATACCCTTAAAAGGATTGATATCTACAAATTTGGTTTTCATAACCCATTAAGAATCCACGTACTTGAAGCATTGGTAGAGAGTTAAAGGCACAATTTTATGCTCTTGTATCCACGGTCTTCCAAGAAGGATGTTGTAAGATACATCTGAGTTAATAACATAAAAGGATGCCATAGTTCGAAGATCACCAATTTGAATCTTTAGACGAATCGTCTCCAGCGGTTTACTCTTTCCAGAGTTAAAACCAACTATTGTTGTACTAGTGTAAGTCAAGTTACTAGTAGGAATCCTCAAGTCGTAGCATACTCTGAAGAATAATGCTAATAGAAGACCCAGGATTAATGTAAATCCTGTCAATCTCAGTAGATTCAATATACCCTGTATAACATAGAGGCCTGTCGTGCTTATTATGCTTCAACAACATATCTTCTTGTGTGAAGGTAATATTAGGAATTGCTTCCATCATACAATGACATAGTGGATACGACACTGGTATATTGTCCGGACTCTTGAGTTGAGCTAAGCATGAGTCTGCTTGAAGCAAAGCTTCACTCAAAGTTTCGCAGCTTTCTTTAGAAAGGCGAAGCAACTCAAAGATAGAGAATCTAGCCAGAGTATTAGCTAACTGGGGGCTAGAATATTTAACTTGTATGGCTTCATCACTACCCCTTGATTTGAAGCAGACTTCAATGGGATGTCAAAGCGTACTGCTTTTTGTTTTCCTTTTTCAACCATAAATGGTTTAGAAGGTCTTGCCTCAGCAGGAACAGAAGATGGTTGAGCAGGTAGTGTTTCAATAACGTCCTCTGCTTCTTTAGAAGTTCCCTTATAATCTTTGTGGTACTCTTTTCCAGATCTCGTACCAGCAAAGGTTTCTTCTTCAGAATCAGGAGAATAAAGTACCATATTACAGGTTTTGTTCTTCTTTCCCTTAGCCTTCTTCTTGTAAGGATTTTTATAAGGAACCTCAAAACCCAATCCAATAGTGGATTTTTGACTTTAAATTTGTAAAGGAAGTCACATTCCTTTATTATAGTTCAAGCCTTCCGTCTTTTGAAAGTCATAGCCTATCTTTTTCATGAGGTGGACTGATTTTTGACTATACATGTGAATGGGCAGCGGACTTTTAATAGATGGTTCAACAGAGGATAAAGGGATAGAGACCTCTGTAGCCACTGGAGAAGAAGGAATAGAAACCTCTGTTGCCACAGGAGGAAGAGGAATAGAAACCTCTGTAGCCACATGAGAAGGAGTATTCGGGATAGGAGGAAAATCCCTATAGGAGCTTTCTTATAAGCAGCAAAGACTTGTTGTGTCCTGTACAAGGGGACACTACTCATGGCTAACCATTGCTGATGAGTAAGTCTGAGTTTGGTAGGAGGAGCCAAACTTGGAGGGCATATATTTAAACCCCTCATCCTATCCTCCAAAGGAATGCCATCCCAAAGATGATCCAAATCATCATGATCTGGAGTAATAACATAAAAAATCATGTTGCAGGTTTTGACTTTCTTACCTTTCTTGGATTTTAAAGTTTTACCTTCATCTTCCAGTTCAGGTACTAAGTCAGGATGTACCCACATGATTTCACCATTTTTTAATGTGGGAGGCAATAATCCTTTATTTTGCTCTCTAGCAGGCGGGAGATTCACAATCTTCATAGTTGCCTTAGGAATTGGAACAATCCTATCTGGAACTTGTTGTGGAGGAAAACCTCCAAATTGAAGAGAAATTATATTAGTTGTGACCGTATGCTCATTATTAGTTAAAGCGATGGCATTGGTATTTATCAACTCTTGGATTTTCTTCTTTAAGACGTAGCAAGCCTTGGTAGGATGATTTATGTATCTATGATAGATACAATATTTGGGATTGTCAGTCAGATTCACCTCATTAGGCCTTTTTGGCTCTAGAATTTAGAGTTTTCCACTCTTTACAAGACATTGGAATATCCCTGGGATATCACTGTCATCAAAAGATTACTCTTCTTTTAGTTTGGAAGACTCCAGATTATTTGGCATCGTTTTAGGTTTTGAAAGATTAACCACTAGGGTTTCCTTTCCTTCCCCATTGCGATTGCCAAAATTATTACCAGAAGAGCCTTTCATTCCTTTGTTTTCTGAAGCAAAGATCATCCCGTGTTCACGAGCTAACCTACCATTGGTCTCAGCTGAAACTGCTGCTATAATGAACGAGGCCCAGTCTATGAATTGAGAGCCCGTAAAGACAGTAATAGTTGGTCGTAGATTCATTTTGCATGTATCAATCAATGCTGAATCTGGCATACCAGGAGGCATCTTCAAAGTTGCATGTCAGAAACGTTCAATAAACGTCCGAGTATCTTTCTTCTCCTTTTATTTAATTTCTATTAAGAAGGACATATTCATGTCCATGCCTCCTTCATAGAAGCGGGAGAGAAACATTGCTTTAAACTCGTCAAAAGACGATATGTAATTGTTGGGTAGAATGCAATACCAATCATAAGCTGAACCCGTCAAACATCCCATGAAAACTCGGGTAAGAAGAGCATCATTCTTCTGCAGATGCACAGTCATAATATTAAAATAATTGATATATTGACTGGGAGAAGCCTTCTCATCAAATAATAGCATAGACTGTGGCTTGAATTTTGGAGGAAAAGGCACATCATTCCAATGAGGAGGATAAGGTTGCTTAATCCCTAACCTCTGGAGCTATCCTTGTGCTTCAGAACTTCAAATTGTGCTTTTAGCTCTTAATAGCTTCACTATTTTGAGGAAGCACATTCGATTGAATAGTTGCTGGATGTACCGTAACTCCGACCGGAGGTGGTATCTTCTGGAACGAGAGGATCTGGAGATGCATAATTTTGATTGACAGCGGGCTCCTGACTATGATTATTCAAGGGTACATCAACCCCTTACTATCTTGAGTTTGTGCTGCTACCTGCACTGGAGTTACGACTGTCGGCTGAACAGTTTGCTGAGTCATTATTATTTGATGCATACTTTGCATCATATAAGCATGTCCTTCAGTGATGTTAACTGTAGAGAGACGTTATTCTGTATTAGCAGTTGACATCTTCGGTTCATCTCCGATAGCATAGGATTCAACCTCCCTTGAACATACTGAAGGATTGGTGTAGAGGTATGAATCAACGCTATCAGATCCGGACTCCAAAGACTGGGTACCCCCAGCTTCTGAATCTGAAGATTGTACCGATCTTTGAACTCTTGACCGAGTATTCTGATATACCCCTTCAAAATATCAAGGAGTCGATTGAATTGTTGTTGGCCAGGAGTCTGGGACGAGTTATGTCTTGGACGTCGTCCTCTATTGGTATGAGATGCCATATTGACTGATGCATATGATGACTCATGTTCTTGATCATCAGCTTGTTGCTGAGGCACAATGTAGCTTAACCGGTCAAAAACTGACCGTTAAGAAGCCGAACAATCTGGTGACACTCACAGTGGTGATTTTCTTGGGGTATCACAGGAGTTTTCTATCTCTACGCTTTTGTACAAGCAACTCGCGTAAATCAGAAGGAGTTGAGGGAGTAGTCTTCTTTATTATATTTGGGACAGAGAATCGCTTAGTCCCTTGTGTATAAAAAGATTACTGTCTGTTAGTAGAACCAAACTGGGCATTTTTATGCGCCTGGAGTTGTGTGCGTAAATCCTGAAATTTTTGTGCACAAAGGACTCTATCAGCATTACGCATAATCTAAAGGTTTGGTACCTTGCGTAAAGCAGTGTAAGAAGGTTGTTGGTGAAAAACTGAAGTTTTACCAATAAAAAATTTTGTTTTTATGTTGTGCGTGTAGGCAAATTCACTTTAGATGCAATGGCATTATTGTGAATTTTATCTACTCTGTCACCGACAGAAGATTTACCTTTACGCGTAAAGCGTAAAACATGAGTATCTGCCACGTCACAGACGAAGATTTTCCTTTACGCGTAGAGCGTAAAGTTTGGGTGTCTACCATGTCACAAACGGGAGTCTGATTTTTATGCATAGAGCGTAAAAATTGATTTTTATGCGCATAGCGTAAAACTTGTGAGTCTACCACGTCACCGACGGAGACTGATTTTTACGCGTAGAGCATAAAAATTGATTTTTACGCACAGAGCGTAAAACTTGTGAGTCTACCACGTCACCGACGGGAGACTGATTTTTACGCCCAGGGTATCACTGAAGTAGAGACTGCCTCGTCACAGACGGGAGCCTCCACAACAGGAGTAGGAAGGATTCGTTTGCCTTCAGAGACAGCAGGGATCCGAGGATGCTTTGGACTTAGGAATCCAAACTTTTCACACCTTCCGATTTTTGAACATTGGAGCAGCGAGTACTACCCCCAGTTTGGAGCATTTCTTCGTCAAGCAATCTGGTCGAAGTGAACAACCAGAGTTTTCTTTGTCGATCCGACCGACACATCATCATATTGAGCAATAGCCTTCTCATCAAGGAGAAGGTCGTCCCCAGCAGAGTCGCCATTTTGTTTCACTTAATAAAACCTAAAATTGGCTTTTGAAAGAAAACGAGAAAAAGTACAAAAGTACAAATTGTTTCTGGAGTATTGCTATGGAAGTCTGATCTGAGGGCGATCACTTTGTTCCTTGGACCATACGATGATGATGAAGAAAACTGCTTGAAGAAGAACAATCGGAAGAACTAAGTAACCAGAAAGGTATCAAGCAACGGCACTGATGGCACAGTCGAATGCTTTCCTGCTTTGCTTCACCCTGTTCTTGAGAAAAAGTTGAAGAAATGCTTCTGGGAATATCACTCTGAAAGTATGAGTTTTCTCAGAATCACCTCCCATGTATCTCATTGTTCTCTTCATGATGTCTGTGTTTAAAATAAGTCTATTATAGACTAGACCCTCTGTGTGTAAAAAGCAACAAAGTTGGGTCTCAACGCGAGTAACTGTCACCCACGATGAAAATCATCCTCTACGCATGATGACACGTGTCACATATAAAGTTTTGATCTCTACACATGGTGACACGTGTCCCACTACTTCAACAAAATGGGAAGTGCATGTACACACGTCTCGATAAGTGTGGCATGAAAGCTACGTAAGCAGACCACGTTCTCATGTAGCCATAAAAGATCGGGCGTGAAAATGACCCAAAATATACTTCCTGCGTAAAGTAACAGACTGGGCGTAAAATAGCCCAAAATAAACTTTTCGCGTAAAGTGGCTAAAATAGCCTGGAGCGTAAAAATTAGCTTAAATAAATTTTACGCACACAATAGCCTTGAGCGTAAAAGCTCGAATAGCTTTTGTGCGTAAAAGAAGCAAACTCTTGAGCGTAAAGTGGCCCATCTGCATACTAAACGACAAGCGTTGGGTTTAGTGTAAATCAAATCTTCTCGGCTTCTGTGCACTGTTCTTGTCAGAAAATCATTATGTCAGAAATAATATCACGCATTAAATGCGATGATTTGACAGTCTGTCCCTCGCGTAAAAGCTTTAGGATGGTTCTTGCGTAAAGTAGCTCGCGTAGAAATTTACTCTGCGTAAAGTCTGAGTTTGACTCTGTTTGAATTGCGTAAAGTTCTCAACTTCTTTGACTTGGTCTATGAAGTACTTTTTACGCTCCTACACCACTCTAACTATTTATGACTTTGCCATTCCCTATTCATAATCACCCAAATTATAATTATCACTAATAATCACCAATAAAATTATAATTAGAAAATCAAATTTTAGAAAGATAATAATCAGGATTTTAAAAAATAATAATAATTAGAATTTGGAAAATCATGGGGTTACACAGGTCTACAGAGTCCTTCTCCCACAGGAGAAGAATGGATCCAAAAAGAAAAGAAACCCATAATAGGTTGGATTTGGCAGGGTGTTGTGGAGCATCTGCCCATCCGGATCTGAAATGTATTGAAGCTGCTTCAAATGATGGGTTTAGAAGGGTAGGCTTCACAAACTAAGCCTAAAGTGTTAGAAAAGTTGGGCCAGAGAAGAAATACTATTTGGTGCAGGAATGGATATAATAGCAGCTTACAATGAAGGGTTTTATAAAAGATTTGTATTGGTTCATGGGATTAAAATAATAAATTATATATATATATATATATATATATATATATATATATATATATATATATATATATATA
>JANAVB010009200.1:25717045-25884545 GCA_029216955.1 Iris pallida
AATTCCTTCAAAAATCTCGAGGTATCCCTTTAGATTATTGTCAACACCTTTTCCCTCCTCACTTTTTTACCAACATTTAATACCCAAATCGAAACCTTAAACTCAAAATCTAAATAACTTTATTTTAAATCACATGACACGAAAAACTTAAGATATTTTTTTCTCTTTCACATCCCCTTATATAAGTATTTCTAAACCTTCAAATAAAATTTTGTTTTCTCCATCTTATAGGATTTATCGGTCCTTTCGTGAATACCTTCCAACAATCTCAAATTAACCTTTATCATAACACCAATAAATTGTTCATCAAGTTTTTAATGTTATCAATCCAACTTTAAACTCAACATAATCTTATCAATCAATCATCAAATATAAATTTGAAATTTGAAATTTCCTTCAATCAATTTCATATCTTCCAATATATTTTAAACCAAAATTTTTACTATCATCCTTCAAAATAAACTTGTAAATCGTACCACTAAATTTAAAAATCTTAAGCTATTTCTTATATCGATTTCATACTCAAATAAATCGTAACTATTTCAAAAAAATCAACATTTTGTTTTCTCATGTATCAATCCTTTAGTAGTATCAAGATAAAATCCATCTCTACCCAACTTAGAATTTACTAACTCTTAAGATCATACTTTTAGGAAACATAAATGCTTTTATACACAAATAAGACCTCAATGCATACTAATTGTCAATGTAATCCTTCTAGCCATGTGTTTAACCTATGAGCATATACTAGTGTAGTCATTCCTAGTTGTCACTAAGCACGAATCTAAGAATTTACGATAGAAGGAGTCAAGCAAGATGCAAATCAAAGGTGTCGAACGAGAGTTTGAAATTGAAGTCAAGAAAGGATGTCAAGTAGATGGATGAGATTCTAGACTCTAATCCTATATGCAGGCTCACATCGGTACATAACATAATCGAAGTGATAAACTTGACCTGCATGGGCCCCCACAAAAATATGTAACGCCCCAGTCCTAAAATACGTAGGACTAAGTACGTAGACGTCAACTATAAACATACGAAGTACAGGGCCTTGTATGTATACATAAGCTGTAAAATGCAGTAAACCGCAACTAACTAATCTCATCCACAAATAAAGGAATAAAAGATATCATATAATAAATTTTTCTGATACAATATGTTGGGTGGAGACACATCCACTACCGACCAAAATAAAAAGGAAGAAGTACATGATATATAAAAGGACTAAGTGGAAGTAGCAAGGAGAGAAACCAAGTCCGTCATCTTTGAAAAATGGAGAAGACCACGATCGCGGCTAGGATACATGCGAAAGTGTCACGACACGCACCCTAGAGTAAGGGCACGAGAAGTGGGTACGTCCAGCCTACGCCGTAGTATCGGCGGGTAGAACGCTGTCCTAGGTCAATCATCTACAATATAAGGTACCTGTACAGTTTATACTCTCCGAGTGGAGGTAACATCACAACATATAGTCTCAATCACATCTAAGGTAGAAGAATGAAAGATAGAAGATAGATAGTAACTCAAAGAGAACCATAGCATAGATGAAATAAGTCTAAGTGTCTAGGATACATAACATCCAGAATGTCAACTCATAATACAATAAGTCTAAGAGTCTATACATCTCCATATCTCAAAATACAACTCAGAATGTGAGACAAAATGTAAATATAGAAAAGACTGCCTAGACTAAACTGGTCTAGACTACTGGAACAACATCCTCAGCTGCAGGTGGATCCTGTTGGGGTCCTCAATACAAGTGTCATCTAGTTCTGCTCCATAATAAGTAGTCACCCATGCCTCATCCTCATCCTCTGTAATATTTTCAACAGGTCCAATCAGGACAGGAACGAGCATAATACATCTTATACAGTTCATATCAGGTTAGGAAATACGATACAGGCAATAGAGTAAGATACATGAACTGCTGAAAGGAAATATACGCTATAAAAGAGATAGCTGTAATGAAATATCTACTGTATATAGAGAACTGTAGTGACTAGTGATGTAGAGCACAAGATAGGCATGTGAATGGCTAGAATTTATACATGATTACACTACTGAGTTTGCACATGATTACACTACTTTAAAATTATTTACATGTCCACTTCTACTCCCCGTTTTCCCCAATCAATACACAAGGATCTATACAAGTTATGTTATTATACATGATATCACATGGGGCCCATGAAAGGGTGCACATGATAGTTTACATGAGGGCTCAGTAAACATGAGAGTACATGATCACATGAGTGCACATGAATGATGGAAGCATAGGAGTACATAATGATAGTGAAACACACATAACATGAAACCGATGATCTCCCGAGGGGATAACATCTCATGTAAAGATCTATATAGTACCAATCCGTGTTACCAATGTGACAGCAACAAGTAAAGTAATCTAGAGCGAGAAGTAAAGCCTGAACAAGTATGAAAAGGTCAGAGAATGTACTCGCCTGATAACTGAATGTCTGAAGAGGATATACTGTCTGAGGAGAGGTGTATGGCTCCTAATCAGAGCAATACAAGTCACAATATCCACAATGGTAAAAATAAAGTATACAATGCATACTACATGATTCTAGGTTAAATTGGTCAAAAGTCAACTCCTGGTCAACTCTAAAGTCAAACTAGTCAAAGTTAGGTCAACACTAGTCAACTAGTTAGGGTTTTAGTCAAACTAGTCAAACTAGTTGTTTTAGGTCATTCCTAGTCAATTCTAGGTTAACTAGGTCAACTTTGCCTAAGGTTGACTTTGGTCAACCCTTAGTCAACAAGGGTCAACAAGTTGGGTTTTGGGCCATTAGGGTTAGCCCCAAGCCATAGGCTAATATAGGGTTCTATATAAACCTATTCCTTAGCAAGTTATCTATATATACATATATCTTATATATAGATATACACTATCTATCTACTACCCAAATACCAATATGTAAATACTCTATATATACAAAACCCACATTCACACATATATATATAATGGGATCTAATACAATGTATATATATCATTTATATATACATATATATACATATATCTATATATATATATCAACTTATATATACACATATATATAGAGAGAAAGTGAAAGAGAGAATGAGAGAGTGAGTAAAGGACAGTGAGAGAAGAGGGGACAGAGAATGCTGGACAGGGGAGGAGTGTGGTTCCAGAAATCTGGAACCAATCCAGACCCAAACACACACACACAGTACATACATACATATATATGTACACATGTACACAACTATACATACACACTACCATTTAGCCCCAAATTTCACCCACACTCACACATACATATATACTATATATGTACTAAAATACACTCACACAATGTATTAATCTCAAACAAAATAAAATTCGATTTGCAAAACTGGAAAAATCCCTAAAATCTGGAAATAATGGGCCGTGTAGGTAAACAAGGGTAACTCGATTTTCGTGCACTAAACCGAGCTATGGCTCGCAACTATGGGTTGGTAACTGACACCCCATAGATATACTAGTGTCCTAGGTTCCTGACACGACACCACGACACAGTTTCACGTCTCCAAACACGCAAAACAAACACTCGGGTAAGCTCTGATACGCGCACACAATAACAGTGTCGTACACGCGTTCCAGAAGCTCGTGGACACACACAAGACACGACACGTCTCGTGGTCATGCATACGTGTAGCCCACACGTATGGCTACACGTTCCACACCCTGACACGTGTCCACGACATGCGTGGACACAGAACGGACCCCGTATCAGTCGTGAAAATACGACTGATACACGCGAGTTCAGACCGCATCGTGCACGCGGTTGCATGCGTCGTGCTCGCGACACAGGACACGACGCACCACGTGCTCGTGTCCACGTGTCGCTACGAATAGGGCTTCATGCCCGTGTCACTATGAGACACTCTAGTATCGTGTCCACGGGACACGACACGCTCAATGTCGTACCCGTGCGCGTGTGTGCTGACAGCGCGTGTCCAGTGCGAGTGAGTTTTCTCACTCGACTAATATGACGCAACACGAGACTTTGGGGGCATGTTCGCAGACATTGCCCCCTTGTTTGTGTCAAATCTTACGTGTCCTAGTGGCCTGTGTAGTGCACACGAGGTGTCGGGTAGCAGGGCATGCACGATGGGCTCGTGTGGTCGGTTCGTATCCAATTTGGACACGGACACAGCACTAAAATGTGCTCAGTCCACGTGTTCTGTGATCAGCAAGTCTAGGGCTACAAGTTTGTGTAATTTGTTTTACAAAAACACAAAAACAAGTCCATTGTGGTATTTTAACAAACAAGGGTTCTACCCTATGATACGTGTCCGATACGGACACCAAACCAAACCACTTCTAATTTCCACCAAATATGTCTACAGTACCCTAGTACCTAGATGCATGCAAATATGAAGAGAAAACACAAAATTAACAAAGTTTAAGGGCATTTACCTATTTGTGCAAATCCAATAAAAATCAAAGAAGAGGGGGGTGTGTATCCTTCAACTTGATGATGTCCAAAGCCTCCAAATTCTTGATTGCTATCCTCCCTTAGTATCCTTGATGTAGTAGGGTCCCAATGCAAAAGACTAGAGTGAATTTGGATCTATATTGCTCAAGTTGTGGGTGTTTGAAGGAAAAGGGATTTTCTAGGAATTAATTTCATGTAAATTATTCATGAATTAATTCAATGGGGTTTTATAGAATTATGGGCTGCCAAGGGGGTAGGGGAGGTGTCCTTGGCTTTCTTCTAGGCTAAGGCAAGACTTGTGTAAAGGGGTTGGATATTTGAGTGGTTTAAGGAAAATATCTAAAAAGTTAATATCTAGATATTTAACCACTTTATCCCATGACCAAATCTTCATCCTAATGCTTCTAGGTTAGTGGCTAACCTCTAGTTTAGGGTAGGATAGGTTAGGGACTAATCATGGGACTTTAACCATGATTAAATAATATTAAAATCACATAATCACAAATAAAGTCTAGTAAATTACCAAAATACCCTTTAGGCTAAAAATCACTAAATTGGTGTTCTAAGCCTATGGCTAAGCTCTCATGGTCATGGCAACTTCTAGGTTAGAGAAAACTAGGGTTTACACTAAGTTATACTAACCAAATCACAAAGTCATAAGTCATGACTTAGCATGACTTTAGAAATGGTTTAACTTAACTAAAATCACCAGAAAATCATACCATGACTAAAATACCACTAATAAATAATAAAAATAATAAATTTTCAAAAATCTCTAATTTCAGAAACAGGGTGTTACAAGTCTACCCACCTTAAAATAATTTCGTCCTCGAAATTTAGATGGTCGTACTCCTCCTAGGTCAAACCTCCAACAATCAGGGACGAAGCCACTACCTAGGCAACATACAAGGTCAACAAGCAAAATATGGGTAGTAAACCTATACTGGGTCATGTCCAAAAATTGGCTGGCAGTTTCAGGTCATAAGGTGTCCTAAATTCAAATCGAAGCCAAAGGTAACTCCATGGGATAAATCAGGATGGAGTCTCGGGTCAGGAAAATCGTACTAAGCAAATGAAGTACATGATGGTATGCCTGAGTGGGACATTAAGGTCATGGGCGTAGTATGTCATGTCTAGGTCATGTACGTGAAATCAGTTTTGAGAAAACAACTAGTCTTGTGCTCCAAATTTAAAAGTCACGGTAATGTGTCTACGGTGATCATAATTTAGAGTGGGAAAGGTCCATGGCCTAATTGAACCAAAAATCGTGATGAAATAGTGGTACCAGGGGAACAGGTTAAATGGAACAATCTGCGGTCTCATCCAGGTGCACTAGTCATTCTAGATCAATACTGTCCTATGGTATCAAAACGTTCAAGCAATCTAAGGTGTCCAAATTTGGGAAGGTAAGGAAACAACAATCATCAAGACTATAGGGTCGTCTACCCTCCTATATGAAAATGGGTCATTAACAAGTGAGAAATCATTAAAGTTACCATTCCATAAAAAGAAAATTGAAAATTTAGGTACAAACAATCACAAATAGATTTTAGTCTTGACACGATCTAAGTTGATCAATTTCAGGAAAAATAGAGATTTGGACAAGATGGGAAATCAATGGAATTAAGTATGAGCACGAGCATCCAATGATGAAGATCCAGGTCATGATAAATTTAATTCAACTGGATACGAATACGAGGTTCATAGACGATTAAAATAATTCCAAGGAGAATTGTCAAGGCTGTTGTGGATAAGATTCTAGGGTAAGTTTAACTGTATCTCCATCCACGTAGATTAATATATGAAAAGGTGAACCAAAATACAATACGTTGATCAGACCATCATGCGCCGGTTCTGATTAGACAATATGTTAGTGGGTGCGCACCCAATAAAATATATCATGATCAAGCTCGAAAAAGGATAAGCTTGTAAAACTAAGGATAAATTTGTAGCATAAGATATAAGTAAGGGTGGAATGATGAAAGAAGATACATAGTCCTGGTCATGGGCATAGACTAGGAAGATAAGGAAACAATAAATCACAGGGCTAAAAGGGTCACCATTCTATGGTCAGAGCTACTCTATCAACTCTAAGTCAAAAGGCATAACACATAAATTAATTTATTTAAGAGGAAAGTTCTTGACAAAAGAGTTAGTCAAGAATTATATTAATAGCTAAAGCTACTCCTACTCCTACTCCTACTCCTAAGTAAGAGATAAAGAAACAACAAACAATCGACAAAACCAAATGAACTACCAGGTCAAAACTGATCACTAATAAAGAATAGGTAGGAGCAGATGGAATTGGATTTTAAGATAGATATAATGAAGCAAGATGGGAATGGAATTTAGAAGAACAAAACCTGCAAGCACATCGCCAACTGCCTGAGCATCCTCAACTGTCATGGCGTAAGCACGCCCCTGCTGACCTCTTCCAGCCTGCTGCTGAAACTGCAAAAATCTCTGCTGCTGTGGCTGTAACGGTCCTCTCTGCTGCTGTCCTACCGGAGCCTTGGCTCCTGCTCCTGGTGCTGCTCTCTGTGCTACTCTGCCTGTGAACTGGGAACACTCTTTCAGCTGGTGGTGCTGCCCCACATAGTAGGCACGAGCCCAACCTCTTCCTGCACTCTCCCCATCCATGTCCCGATTTCTTACAGTAGGGACAACTGGTAGTCTGCTGTCTCAGGGCCTGCTGCTGCTGCCTCGGCTGCTGATACTGCTGTGGCTGCTTCTGCTGATGCTGATAGTGAGGCCTCTTGGCCTGACCTCCACTGCCTGCTCCCTGTGTATCACGGCCCCTCTTGAGCTTCAGCTCAAGATCATCCTCATGCCATCGCTCCTGCCAGAATCTCCTCAAAGGTGGCATTCCTGTCACTCTTGGTCAAGGACTTGACCTCTTTGACCAAGCCTTTCCTGAACCTCCTCGCCTTCGCTGTCTTGCTAAGGCCCTCCACGAATCTGCTCAACCGGCAAAACTCACCGGAGTACTCCTCTACAGTCTGGTTCCCCTGAACCAGGTTCTCGAACTGGGCCTCCAAAGCACCGACTGCCTGATCCGGGAAAAACTTTCCCTTGAAGAGCTCCTTGAAAACTCTCCATGTCTGCCCTGGAGTACCTACTCTCAAGTCCGTCTGATACCAGGTACGGGCAAGATCCCGCATCTGGCTGGCTGCTGCCTCTATCTGTAGTCCGGCTGGTATCTCCGCCAGTCGAAAAAATCTCCTCAATGTGCTCAATCCAGTCATCAGCATAAAGAATCCCCTCTGTCCCCAAGAAGTCCCTGGGGTTCATCTTCTTGAAGTCCTGAATGCCCGGAATCCTCTGCTGTCGCGGCTGTCCAAATCCTCCCTGTGGCTCGACAGCCAACCTCTCCACCGTCGCTCTAGCCAGCTGATGGGCCTCATCTATGCCCCTGGTAAACTCCGCTGTCTGATGCTGCTGCTGGTGCTGCTGGTCTCTAGGAAATGCTGGAAGTATGAAAACATCTGTGCAGCATCCACCAATCCAGATGGCATCGGCGGCTGGAACTGCTGCTGGGGCTGCTGAAACTGTGGCTGACGAAACTGTGGGGGAGGCATGTCTGGGGTAGCTGGGATGGTCCCCCGAATAAGTAGAGGTACACCCCAAATGTGGCAGAAGCTCCCACATGAGCTGGAGTAAGAGGAGCTGTGGTCCCCGGGTCCTGGTGAGCTGGACGAGAGGTGGCAGACCTCTCAGTGGTGTCACCTGGACTGAGTCGCTGTGATCGTGTCTCCACCATCCTGAAGACAGATCAATAAGGAAGTCAATAACGGTACAAGGATGATAGTATCAAGAAGGACAATATGAAATAGATTATATAGATTTGAACAAAAGTCAGTAGATTCAAATCCATAAAAATTTCCTAATTGTGATTGAGTATCCACTCTCTCTAAGCCTATTCCTTAAATCCTATCACAGGCTGTAGTGATACTCTAGTTCGAATACAACTACATAAACTTGACCTGCATGGGCTACCACTAAAAACGTGTCACGATCCGCACCCTAGAGTAAGGGCACGAGAAGTGGGTACGTCCAGCCTACGCCGCAGTGTCGGCGATAGAACGCTGTCCTAGGTCAATCATCTAATAATATAAGGTACCTGTACAGTTTATACTCTCCGAGTGGAGGTAACATCACAACATATAGTCTCAATCACATCTAAGGTAGAAGAATGAAAGACAGAAGATAGATAGTAACTCAAAGAGAACCATAGCATAGATGAAATAAGTCTAAGTGTCTAGGATACATAACATCCAGAATGTCAACTCATAATACAATAAGTCTAAGAGTCTATACATCTCCACATCTCAAAATACAACTCAGAATGTGAGACAAAATATAAATATAGAAAAGACTGCCTAGACTAAACTGGTCTAGACTACTGGAACACATCCTCAGCTGCAGGTGGATCCTACTGAGGGTCCTCAATACAAGTGTCATCTAGTCCTGCTCCATAATAAGTAGTCACCCATGCCTCGTCCTCATCCTCTGTAATATTTTCAACAGGTCCAATCAGGACAGGAACGAGCACAATATATCTCATACAGTTCATATCAGGTTAGGAAATATGATACAGGCAATAGAGTAAGATACATGAACTGCTGAAAGGAAATATACGCTATAAAAGAGATAGCTGTAATAAATATCTACTGTATATAGAAAACTGTAGTGACTAGTAATGTAGAGCACAAGATAGGCATGTGAATGGCTAGAATTTATACATGATTATACTACTGAGTTTGCACATGATTACACTACTTTGGAATTATTCACATGTCCACTTCTACTCCCCCGTTTTCCCCAATCAATACACAAGGATCTATACAAGTTACGTTATTATACATGATATCACATGGGGCCCATGAAAGGGTGCACATGATAGTATACATGAGGGCTCAGTAAACATGAGAGTACATGATCACATGAGTGCACATGAATGGAAGCATAGGAGTACATGATGATAGTGAAACACATATAACATGAAGTACCCGATGCTCCCGAGGGGGATAACATCTCATGTAAAGATCCATATAGTACCAATCCGTGTTACCAACATGACAGCAACAAATAAAGTAATCTAGAGCGAGAAGTAAAGCCTGAACAAGTATGAAACGGTCAGAGAATGTACTCGCCTGATAACTGAATGTCTGAAGAGGCTATACTGTCTGAGGAGAGGTGTATGGTTCCAAATCAGAGCAATACAAGTCACAATGTATCCAAAATGGTAAAAATAAAGTATTCAATGCATACTACATGATTCTAGGTTAAATTGGTCAAAAGTCAACTCTTGGTCAACTCTAAAGTTAAACTAGTCAAAGTTAGGTCAACACTAGTCAACTAGTTAGGATTTTAGTCAAACTAGTCAAACTAGTTGTTTTAGGTCATTCCTAGTCAATTCTAGGTTAACTAGGTCACTTTGTCCTAAGGTTGACTTTGGTCAACCCTTAGTCAACAAGGGTCAACAAGTTGGGTTTTGGGCCATTAGGGTTAGCCCCAAGCCATAGGCTAATAATCTTGGCCATAGGCTAATAGGGTTCTATATAAACCTATTCCTTAGCAAGTTATCTATATATACATATATCTATATATAGATACACTATCTATCTACTACCCAAATACTAATATGTAAATACTCTATATATACAAAACCCACATTCACACACATATATATATAATGGGATCTAATACAATGTATATATAATATATATATATATATATATCATTTATATATATACATATATATATATACTATAATATATATATATATATATTATATATAATATATATTATATAATATCAACTTATATATATACACATATATAGAGAGAAAGTGAGAGAGAATGAGAGAGTGAGTGAAGGACAGTGAAAGAGAGAGGGGACAGAGAATGCTGGACAGGGAGGGAGTGTGGTTCCAGAAATCTGGAACCAATCCAGACCCAAACACACACACAGTACATACTACATATATATGTACACAGTACACAACTACACATACACACTACCATTTAGCCCCAAATTTCACCCACACTCATACATACATATATACTACGTATATGTACTAAAATACACTCACACAATGTATTAATCTCAAACAAAATCGATTTTAAAATTCGATTTTGCAAAACTGGAAAAATCCCTAAAATCTGGAAATAATGGGCTGTGTAGGTAAACAAGGGTAACTCGATTTTCGTGCACTAAACCGAGCTATGGCTCGCAACTATGGGTTGGTAACTGACACCCCATAGATATACTAGTGTCCTAGGTTCCTAACACGACACCACGACACAGTTTCACGTATCCAAACACGCAAAACAAACACTCGGGTAAGCTCTGATACGCGCACACAATAACAGTGTCGTGCACGCGTTCCAGGAGCTCGTGGACACACCACGAGACACGACACGTCTCGTAGTCGTGCATACGTGTAGCCCACACGTATGGCTACATGTTCCACACCCTGACACGTGTCTACGACATGCGTGGACACAGAACGAACCCCGTATCAGTCGTGAAAATACGACTGATACACGCGAGTTCAGACGCGTCGTACACGCGGTTGCACGCATCGTGCTCGCGGCACAGGACACGACGTACCATGTGCTCGTGTCTACGTATTCGCCACGAATAGGGCTTCATGCCCGTGTCACTACGAGACACTCTAGTGTCGTGTCCACGCGACACGAAACGCTCAAAGTCGTGCCCGCGTGCGTTGTGCTGATAGCGCGTGTCCAGTACGAGTGAGTTTTCTCATTCGACACGACACGACACGATAAGAGACTTTGGGGGCATGTTCGCAGACATTTCCCCCTTGTCTGTGTCAAATCTTACGTGTCCTAGTAGCCTGTGTAGTGCACACGAGGTGTCGGGTACCAGGGCATGCACGATGGGCTCGTACGGTCGTTCGTATCCAATTTGGACACGAACACAGCACTAAAATGTGCTCAGTCCACGTGTTCTGTGATTAGCAAGTCTAGGGCTATAAGTTTGTGTAATTTGTTTTACAAAACACAAAAACAAGTCCATTGTGGCATTTTAACAAACAAGGGTTCTACCCTATGATACGTGTCCGATACGGACACCAAACCACTTCTAATTTCCACCAAATTTGTCCTACAGTACCCTAGTACCTAGATGCATGCAAATATGAAGAGAAAACACAAAATTAACAAAGTTTATGGGCATTTACCTATTTGTGCAAATCCAATGAAAATCAAAGAAGAGGGGGGTGTGTATCCTTCAACTTGATGATGTCCAAAGCCTCCAAATTCTTGATTGCTATCCTCCCTTAGTATCCTTGATGTAGTAGGGTCCCAATGCAAAAGACTAGAGTGAATTTGGATCTATATTACTCAAGTTGTGGGTGTTTGAAGGAAAAGGGATTTTCTAGGAATTAATTCATGTAAATTATTCATGAATTAATTCAATGGGGTTTTATAGAATGTGGGCTGCCAAGGGGGTAGGGGAGGTGTCCTTGGCTTTCTTCTAGGCTAAGGCAAGACTTGTGTAAAGGGGTTGGATATTTGAGTGGTTTAAGGAAAATATCTAAAAAGTTAATATCTAGATATTAACCACTTTATCCCTGACCAAATCTTCATCCTAATGCTTCTAGGTTAGTGGCTGACCTCTAGTTTAGGGTAGGATAGGTTAGGGACTAATCATAGGACTTTAACCATGATTAAATAATATTAAAATCACATAATCACAAATAAAGTCTAGTAAATTACCAAAATACCCTTTAGGCTAAAATCACTAAATTGGTGTTCTAAGCCTATGGCTAAGCTCTCATGGTCATGGCAACTTCTAGGTTAGAGAAAACTAGGGTTTACACTAAGTTATACTAACCAAAATCACAAAGTCATAAGTCATGACTTAGCATGACTTTAGAAATGGTTTAACTTAACTAAAATCACCAGAAAATCATACCATGACTAAAATACCACTAATAAATAATAAAATAATAAATTTCAAAATTCCCTAATTTCAGAAAATAGGGTGTTACAGGAAGACATGAACACACACCTGGGGAATAACCAGGTCCTCAGAGGGACGCAACAAGATACAAGAAGAACAAGCTAATATGAACTGTTAAAATAATAATAATATGCAAGACTCTCCTAGACACCAATATGCAAAAGGGAATGCTAACCATCTATTGTGCAATTTAGAGGACAACTTTCATGCGCATGGGTGGGATTTTAGGCTATAAGTACGTAACTGGCATCCAGTAATCCGTATCCGTCCATAACGTCCAAAACGTCATAGGGCATCTACAAATATAAATCACCACAGTTCTATTCGGAGACTGTGGTTTACCTGTTTGGATTCCCATACGCACTAGCGACTGCCCTCCCCTAATATTTTTCACACTGTTTAAGTCATGTCCATGGCTCGTCCAGTTTTGTAACTGCTTGAGTTTCTAAAACCATAGTCATAGCAGTTACGATCATCTACCGTCACACGACTTTAGAGATGGCCAGTCCATAAATCATGTCCTAGCAAAATGTCACAAACCGTGTAGTGTGAGTGTCATGGCCCAAGGAGTATAAGGATATCCCCAATAAGAAGGTAGTCCGCTAAAACTAAGTTAACATGCATATAGTAAAGTAAAACGACTAATAGAGTCGCTTGCACCCAAGTATGTCTTGGACGCAGTTTATAACAAAAAAACTAACAATATGAAATAAAATAAATAATATAGAAAATAAATAATATGACAGTTAATTAGCAAGGTATACTTGCCTGAGTCCTGAGCACTGTGGTAGCGAAGATCAGACAGGAAAGTAGGTGGAACAACGGCTGCCGAGGAACAAAGGTCCAACAAACATCTCCGGATGCTGAAAAATAGTCTATATCTAATTATAATTAATATTGTGCCTATTAGATTTATTTAATAAATTCTGAAATTAGGATATGGCATAGGTTTTGTATCAGCTTTTCGAAAACTAAACGGATCGATTTTCATTTCGGAATCTCCCGAAATCGTAAAAATACTGAAATACGTTATTTGGGATACTAGATACTCAGCAGTTTTGCAAAAATCTACCGAACGAATTTGTTTATTAAAATATGTTTTGGAAAGCTTACCTCGATACGCTTCTTTTAAAAAAACTGGAGGCAAAATGGAGTTCGGATCTAGGAGATCGTCGTTCCAAGTTGCTCTTGCTGCTAAAAGTGGGGCTGAATTCTAATGATGAATTTTAGAGTTTCTATTGGACTAAAAATAATTTTAAATTATGGCTTATAGAAGGGGGATGTATTGGGTTTATATAGATATTTACTTCAGATTTATCTCCTAAATTAGATAGGATTTGATTTAAATAAATTGGAGTTTGCTTTGTTAGGATAGGATAGATAGGGATGCTTTCCTATTAGACTTAGGACTATGATTAACTTAAAATATCGTTCATATTTATCTAAATTATCTGTAACATTATTTAAAAATTAGATAATAAATAGAGATAATATTTATTTAAACAACCTCATCTAATCTCATTTATACAAGCTGAAATATTTAATACTAAATTGATATTTATTCTATATTATGTAAATAGTGTACAATATAAGTAACATGTAAAAATTAATAAAAGTTATGAAATAAATCTAAAATTTTGAGAATTTTTTTTGTATAATATAGTTTAGATCCTTAATGTACTAGAAAAAAGCTTTATATATTTTTATACTAAATTCACTAATGAGCACTATACTAAATATATGTAAATAATTCAAATTATATAATAAGTCAATAAATAGTTATTTAAAAATCCAAAAATTCCAAATATTTATTTTGAAAAATCAGGGGGTTTACAAAACGTCTTATCTAGATAAGGACTAAGAAAGTTTTAATTTCCCTTGATTTTCCACTATTTAATTAAAATTGATTTAAAAGTAACTCAATCAAATATAATCTAATGTAGATAGATTCTACCTCTAATTTAAATTGTATTTAATAACTTAATATATTTTTTTCCAACTTAAATCACTATAATTAATTACAATTAAATCAACCCATATTTAATATACTTTTTTTGAAATATATATTAGCGATAAAAGTTAATTTTGAAAATACAAATATATATACACATGCATGCAAAATAATACTTACATAAAACACAATTTTTCTAAATTACTAGTTAACTTGTACCATAAAATAAAATGGCCTTTCTTAAATAGAATAAAGTTTGGCAATCCTCGGTGCGACGCATTTACAACTTCAAGCAATAAAATATTTATCGTCTATTATTTTGAAATATTTCTACATCTATTTAACTAAAATGTTTTATAAAAATATGTACTTCATATATTCGTACTTGACGAGAAATTACGAAACGCAAACTCGTACACGACGTACAAATACGAAGTACAAAAATCAATATCATATTTATTAAAAAAGTAGTTAGTAGAAATTTAGGGGTTTTATACTAAATTTAGTAATTTAGAAATAGAGAAGAGAATTTAACTATAATACAATGATGATACAAAATTGAATAAGATGTTGGTAAAAGGATGACTAAGAACAGAGTGAACACAAGGATTTTGAGTTATAGAAAAATTAAAAGGTTTGGTGGAGATTTTTTAAATAAAGGGATGATATTGAAGGTGTATGTGAATAAAATACGAAGGTTTGTTTTATAATGGAGGATAAGGTCCTGCATGACATAGTAGTATTAGCTACGAATAAGTTCGAGAACAGTGATTTGAACAAGTTTGAGGATTTCATAAACTTGATTTAGAGACTTGGATCCAAGTTAGGACAAGGTGTAGGAATTTAAATTTCGGGATGATTAAGTTGGTAGGGGAGAATAAGATAAAAAAAGAAAGAAGAGAGTTTTAACATGAATGATTCATGATAAATGCCTTGGGATTTAGGCCCCGCCTCCAGGAGAGAGTTCCAGCCACCAGAACTAGTTAGAGGTGAGTTCTTAACCTAGACCTTAGCCTGTCTTTGATGATTGTGCACCCTACCATATTGCTTGTATGTTTTGATACCTTATGACTGCTTTTTATCTAGTATGACTAGAATGGCTAGATAAGACCTCAAACTAATATTACCTGCCATGACCCTGTAGTTATTTTTCTAATTGTATAATTTAGATAAGTTTTCTTAAGACTTGATTGTTAGGGGTTTGACCTTGAAGGAGTACGACCGACCTAAATTTCGAGGACAAAATTCTTCTAAGGGAGTAGACTTAACCACCATTTTTTCTAAAATGGGAGTAATTTTGAACTTTTATAAAAATTGACCATGTTTGTTATTAATAATAGGATTTAAAATCATGTTAATGATTATTGGTGAATTTAGATTACTTTTATAACATTTAAATTGGTGTAATATAATTTGGTGTTTTACTAGTGTAATCCTAGAACTACTTAGCCTAGAGACTAACCATGACCATGGAGACCTATCCATGTGATTAGAATAGCTAATTACCACTTTTAGGCTAAGGATATTTTGGTCATTTCTGACTTTATGCTTAATTTAAATTTTGATTAATTAATATTGTGTTAATTATATGTTAAGCCTTAACCTACAATTGCCCTAATCTAGATTTTTGTCATTACCCTAGATATTGCATTAGAAGTTTCTAACTAGAAGACAAGGTTAGTAAATCTTGATATTTAGCTAAGTTAGATATTTAGCTTGAAACCTAATTTACTTGGGCCTTTAGCTTGAGGCTTATTTTACATAGTAAGAGAAGCCCATAGCCAATATTGCACTAAACCCTAACCCTAGAAGTATGGCCGGCCATAGCACAGTCCCCCCTATAAGAGCATCACTTCTTTGCATTTGCCTCTTTTCATTGCCCCCCTTGAAACCCTAATTTATGTTCTTCCCCAATATCATCCTTCTCTCAATCAACTCCAATTGAGCCTAGTCTTTTGCATCACACTCCCCTAGTGTAGAGGAGGTCAATAGAGGCTAGCTAGCAAGGATTGAAGGCTCTTGGACCATAGTAAGTTGATGAATGATCTCATTTCTAGTGTTGCATTGAGATTCTAACTCTCAGTAGGTAATGGCTCAAAAACTCATTTGTTCTTTTGATTTCTCTTCATAGATGCATGCATCTAGGTGCCATACACCTGTAGACTAAGTGGTAGGAGTATCCATTTGATACGCGTATCGAAGGGTATCGAAGTATTATAGGAAGTGTTTGATGAAATGCCTCAACGACTGTTTGTAAATGTTTTCCAAAACTAATTTCACATTTCTGTAGCCTAATATGTCTGGATTGCATTTCTTGACACTGAGTAGATTTGGGGTCATTTTTGGTCTAAATCGGAACAGGGATGGCAACACAGGGCTGTGACACTTGCCCTGCTATCCAACCTTTTCTCTCCGCACAGGTACGTAGACACGTGTCACTTGGCATGGAGTGGGGGCTATGACAGTCAGGCCCCTCTCCAAGTTTAAGATCACTTTGTGTCGTATCGGACACGTAATCGAGTGCATCGATTTCGAGCAGGACATTTGTACACGAAGGTCCAGTCTCTGATACGGCCTTGTCCTGGGACGACACATCCTGGACATGTTGCAGGCTGTTGGACATGTCCTTGACACTAGACCTACCCTCGGACACGCGCACTTGGCTTTTGGTTGGACGTGGCGAGCTAGGCTGCTCGACCTCAGCACGAGCCCCCAGTTCACACTGTTCTGATACAGAGTGTTTTGACCTTTGGACACGATTTGTGGACACATGGGACATGAATAACAACCCATGCTAACACTTGTGGTTGGCACACTTTCCCCATTTTTCCTATATACATTTTTTCCTATAGTGTGTGGGTGTGTGTGTTTGTGTGTGTGTGTGTGTGTGTGGTGTGTGTGTGGTGTGTATACTTATGTATGTATAAATGTTGTATGTGATGGGTTATTTGAGGGTTCCATTTTCTGAGTTCTGGGTTTCCTCAGATTGATTGGGGTTTGTTTATTTTCCAGTATTTGTTGTTCAGTATGCATTGATAGTTAGTGTATGTAGATTAGATTATACTTTATACATAGTTCATATATATATATATATATATATATATATATATATATTATATATATATATATATATACATTTTTTTTACATAATATATATAATATATAATATAAATATATATATAATATATATAGTAATATATATATATATATATATATATATATATATATATTATATATATATATATTATGTATATATATATAAAATATATATAATATATATAATATATATCTATATATATATATATATATATATATATATATATATATATATATAATAATTTTTTTTTTTTTTTTTTTATATATCTATATTATATTATATATAATAAGATATATATATTATATATATATATAATATATTATATATAATATATATATATATATATATTATTAAAAAAAATATATATATATATATATATAATATATATATCTAAATATCTATAAAATATATATATATATATTTATAATAATATATATAATATAATATATATATATATATTATATATATATAGATATTATATATATAAATATATATAGATAATTATATATATATATTAATATATATATATATATATATTATATATATATATATATATATATATATATATATATACATAAATATATATACCACGGGGGCGGCTTGGTGGTTCGCCCACGGCTCCCGGGCCAAGTGGTGGCTGGGTGTCTTTGACACGGCCGTTTGGTTTAAAAAAAAAAATATATATATATATATATATATCTAAATATATATATATTATATATATAATAATATATATATATATATATATATATAATATACATATATATATACAATATATATATATATTTTTTTTTTTTTTACATATATATATATATATATATATATATATTATATATTTAATAAAACCAAACGGCCGTGTCAAAGACACCCAGCCACGCTTGGCCCGGGGGCCGTGGGCGAACCACCAAGCCGCCCCCGTGGGGGCTCGAAACTCCGTCCGATGCCCCAAGTGCCGGTGAGCCTAGCCACTGAGCTACAAGCGCATATATATATATATTATATAACACATAGGGACTAGTTAGACTATTTTGACCCGTTTAGGCCTAATTGGTTAGTATACTGATTTGACTAAACCCTAGACTAGTGACTAGTTTGACTAGAGTTGACCAAGAGTGACTTTGACCTAGAATGACCTAGAATCATATAGAATGCATTGTAAACTTCATTATTACCTTCTTGGATACATTGTAACATGTGTGTTCTAAATCGGACTCAGTTATCTATACGGAATCTATTTTTCCAGTCACCGAAGATCTCAGGCGAGTACATTCTTGATCGTTTCATCATGCTAGGACTTATATCTTGCTTAGACTACTTTACTTTATGTTGTCACGATGTTATAACGGATTAGTACTATATGGATCTTTCATGAGATGTTATCCTCCAATGGTTGCATCGAATATTTTATGTTCATGTACTTTATCATGTGCATCATGTACTCCTTGGACTCGTATCTATTCATTAACACATATTCTCATGTGCCTTATGTACATCATGTGCTATCATGTTCACATGAGCTTTTTGTATAAAGTAGCATAATCATGTACAATAATGTAACTTGAATGGATTTGTGTATATTGATTGGGGTAGGGGTGAGTAGAAGTGGTTATGTGGTTAATTCGAAGTAGTGTAATCATGTGCATGCCTTTATACCCACACGTATAATAGAGTTACCTTAGAATAATCATGTGCAAACCTAACCCGATTAAATAACCATTGTGCTCTAACACTACAAGAAAAATGATGATTCTTGACTGTTTATAAGTTGACGGTCGTCGAAAACCGTCAACAATAGTCGTTATCTTGACGGTTTTAGACTTACGTCAAGGGAAGACAATTTTTTGTCACTTTAGCAATTTTAAAGCATATATATTGATAGTTTCAAAGGATCCGTCAAGAAAGAACATATTTTATAGTGAAGGTTTGTTGATAACCGTCAAGTAATGCATGTGCAAAAAAATTACCGCGAATATTTCAGCTGCCATTTTCGTAATTTTTTTGAAATTTTTTGAATGATATCATCTATATTGACGGTTGCGTAAAACCACAAAAGCTGCTCCTATGGAGTGAAACTCCGATCCTTTTAAAAAAACCTCGAAGGGGTTCTTCAATCTCCCCGTTCTCCTCTCTACCAGCTCCTACCTCTTTGACTCCTCCTCTTCCTCCTTCCACCTCTCTGCCGCCTCTTCCTCCTCCAAAACCACAAATTCTGAAACCTATGAAGCCCGCTAATCCTTCCCCTCTATTTCTAGTTTTGGAAATTTAGGGTTAGGGTTTCCCAAAACCCCAAATTTTAAGCTCGTCGGAGAGCAGAAGCTGCAGGAATGGCGGTTGACGGGAAGCAGCCCAACGTCATGCCGACTGAAGGGGTTTTCTTTTGACTCATCTCCCAAGGTGATCTTCTGATCTACTTGGATCGATGAAATGATACACCAATTTTTTGGAAGGGGTTTCACTCTTCCGAGAAGTGATCGATCAAACTCCAAAGGAATCACCAATGGACATCTCCAAGGACCAGATGACCCTCCTCCTCGAAACAACCTCTACGACTTGACTCAAATGCTGGTAATTTTCGTTTTCTAAACCCTAATTTTTTATTTCGTACCGTACGATGATGATTAGGTGAAGAAAATTTTGTAATTTTGGTACTGTAACAGCTATATGCTTGAAATGATGATTAGGTCGTGAAAGTTACTGATAAAGTTGTGATTTTTTGGTTGTAATGATGATGTCCAAATGTGCAATTTTGAGACTGGAACATCTGTATACGTGGGTGCAGAAAGGGTGTATGCACGTGCTAGCAATACCAAATGCTATACTAATATCTGCGGTATAGTTCAGATCATTTCTTGCACAGCTTTTTGTCTCTAAATTTTTTGTTCACTTTTTCTACGACGATAACTCCTATATATAACTTCATCTTTTTTTCCTTCCGATAGCTACATTTTTAGGCAGCTTTGGAGGCTAGAGCCTGTATCTCAAGAGAAGAAATCCATGTTGAGAAGGGAGATGGAGTGCCTCCTGTGTCAGTGACCAAATAGTTGATCTAATGCCGACTTGGCAAACATTTCCAGATGGGAGCAAGCTTGAGGTAATTAATGATCTTGGTGCACAAGATTGACAGTTGTATCTGCTTATCAGCACAATTTCACTGATTTATGGTAGGATATACATATTTTTGGTCATCTGGATTATTTGTTACTCTTATGAAAATGTAGTATACCAAGTTTAATTAAATTATAACATTAAAGTAACCTAAACTAATCTTGGCAAGAACTTCGTTGATCAACATCTCCGTCTTACTGATTTGTAAGCTCTATAGTTTTAGTTTATCAATTAGGGTCGGTCTTTGCATCGCTATTTAGTTAAATCTTTCACACACCAGACTTCTGTTGTTGGAGCTCTTTAATCGTCTCTTGAAGTTGGGAAATAAGGGTTTATTAAGAAATTCTTATGTTAGGACTTCATTTCTATTTGATGCTAGATTTTTGGTAATATGTCATAAAAGTTGCCATTTATGTAGTTACCCGACTATGTCGAGATTTCCTCCAAGGATAAGTTTATGCTGCATGTCGTGTGATGAAATATCTCTGTCATGTGGTGAGTGTGACGAAAATCTCTTTTTTGCAGGTAAGTAGAGAAATTTATATGCCCGATATTTTAATCCTGAAGAACTTGAATCAAAAATAGAAACAAAGTCATGGGAGGATCCACTCGAAGGCTGCTACTTAGACCCTGGATCGGAGCAAACACGGCTTAGGCAGGTAGAACTGATCCTAACAATTAGAGTTTGGTCTGTAACTTTCATATCCCTATCTCCCACTAACTCAGATTATGCATATGCAAAGTTCAGGTTGTAATTATATTTAGATAGTTATTATAGTTTTTATTATTGAATTTTGATATAGTTATTAGATATACATAAATACAATTTATTGTAATATATGTAAACTTTTTATTTTGATTTATCTGTAAACAGAATATCTACATTGTACTTTGGGTTTAAATTTTTTTCTTAATAACTTACATCGACTTAGATTCATCTCCCCTTATTTCACAGTAGTAGATAATTAAAAGTAACAAGCTGGATCGTGTCATCTAGTCTTCTGTAGTGGTGCTCTTATTCCACCAGTTGATATTGTCATTCAAGTAAATCCTGGACATATGCCAATTTTAAACAGAGTTCAACTTCAATAAGAACTTAATTTGCAAATGAAAATGCTTGTGTAATTATTGTTTGGAGTTTGACTGTGTTAATGCTTATGAGAAGAAAATGTTGCAAAGGATTAAAAAAATATGGTAGTATACCAGTTTTAACTTTTTAGTACCTGTCTTTCTTTACAAAGGATTAAAAAAATGTTGCAAAGGAGTTTGACTCTATAGTACCTGTCTTTCTTTATTAGGAAGATAAATCTTGTGTAGTATACCTAATGTTGCATATCCTATACTTCATTACATGCCCCTTCCTAACCATGATGCAGAAATATTCACATGCTACAGGATACACATACCCCTGTATACCTCAGCATAGACTACACGCACCCCCTGCTGTAGTCAGGTCCCAACTCATGTATCCTATAGTATGCAAAACTTCAATACTGTTACAGCTATATATAACTGCAACTATGCCCATGCCCCTGCTTGCCTTCCAAAGCTACATGTTGTTGCCTCAATTGTAGCTACAACTGCTGCTTCCATCTTCTTGCAGAAACCCCAGCACAATCCTAGTAAAAATCCCTGCAATTGCTACTCTTTAACCAACTACTCCTCTTACTACACATATTTATATACACATAGGCTTATCTACACCATATAGTCTAGTCCTAAGGACACACCCTTAGATACCCATAATTCATCTAACTAGTACCACTCACACAACACCCTCACATGGCGCACCCATAAATTCACACAAGAATAACACTTGTCATAGATTTATGCACTCGCTGCTGCTATCCTACGCTGCAGGTTACATATAGTTGCATACAACACACACAGGAAACCCCTTTATATATGTGCTATGATACATATAGGAACCCAAATCTTACCATTACCTATACATATCTTAATGATACCATACTCTTCCTACTGCCTATGCTGCTACCACATCT
This sequence comes from Iris pallida, assembly GCA_029216955.1. NCBI lineage: Eukaryota > Viridiplantae > Streptophyta > Magnoliopsida > Asparagales > Iridaceae > Iris > Iris pallida. The sequence continues at coordinate 25,739,654 of JANAVB010009200.1, forward strand.
ATGCTACACATGCACAATTATGCATAAAATTTGTCTAAGTGCATACATTCATGGCTTGCACATGCCATAACTGAACTACTATTGTGCAGTTGCGGAAATATCAACAGTCCTGCAATATGCCTGAAGCACAATCCCTATACTGCAAGACTAATTGCAGTTCACCAATTCTTCTTCTTTCCCCTTGACTCACTACGCATATGCATATACAAAACACTGCCTATACACACTCATATGAACGCTTTCATATCCAACTGTTATGCAGGCAGTTGACACACCTTATCAAATCCCCCCTATATATCTCATATGCATTCCTACTATGCCACAATTGACACATATCTCCTAAGCACACACCCTACCAGATATCTACATCCTACACAAACCACACCACTTAACAGATATCCCATATTCCCTTTTATTCGTCTTAACAGGAATAATATTTTTATTCGTCTTCCCTCTTATATAGCCTAAGTAAACATCAGATATCTCAATTTGTTGGAGTTAAGAGAACCTTGGAACATTTTCATTCATTATGTATACTGAAATCTAACCTGTAGGAATCTGAAAATTGATGTGATATATAGGCTGAGGCAATATAAGATGGTATATGTGAACATGGAATACTATCTGCAACAAGAATATTCTTTTACCTAGAAATTGTGACAACTTTATAACAATATTTGAAATCACAGTTTTGACTTCGGACCATTCTTATGAGTTTCAGTGCTTTTGGATCGGAATGTGGGACTAACCACAAATTATAAATTATTGAATTAATTGTTTATTACACTAACCACAAATTATTAATTTATTAATACAACAATGATAACAACATATCATATATTGCATTAACTTATGAACCAATACTATAGAGCCTTTAAGAATTACTACTGAAGTACATGGTAAACAAGCTCCATGATTACCATTGCCTCAAGTTCAGGGGGAAAGTTTGCTGTTATCCAAATCTATTATTGTCATGCCCGCGTGAACTTGAGTCATTGACAAAAAATATATTGTATTAGTTGTACCTTACCAGTTCAATACAATTTACCGTGAAACTATTCAGGTTTGTAACTTACTGGATTAAGTCAAAACAAACCTTCCAGCTCTTTTCCATGAATGGCCAACATATCCTTGAGATCTGCAAGCCTGAAGGCTGGAACTTCCAATTTGAATACGTTTTTTAAATTTGTAGACATTTTGTTTTCAGTCTTTTTTTCTAGCTGATCTATGTAAGGGCGTAATGATACATTAAGTGTTGTATGAAATGCATAATCGACTTCGAGAGGGATTCCAGGCTCCGATCCTAAATTTTTTATGTTTGAAATTTTTCATCTGGTCTTGACACAAATTTTACTTTCTAATGTAATCTTAAACTGGCTAACTTCAAGCATTATTCTTTTTTGCAATGTCATTGTTTGGTGGGTTAGAGTTTTACTGATACTTGCTTATTGCTATGTATCCTTCAATTTGTTCTTTTTTGCAATGTTAGTCAAAATAAGCTAATTTTTTAGTTTTTGTTCTAAGTTGATATCAGTTTATACAAACATGTGCATATAATGATTAAATACATTTTTTCTTCTTCTCTCAGGAACGACATGGAAAATAAAGGTGTTGTGAATATGGGAGGGATGTGCACCGGCCGGGTTTGCTACATATTTTATTTCTAGTAATATAAATATCAATTTTGGATGTTTAAGATGTACAAAAACTATATACTTTGGTGGATATGTTGTGGTTGGACGTGTGTTGGATGTTTGTGGTTGAACTTATATTGGATGTGTTGGAAGTTTGTGGTGTATGAACAATACAGTTTGTTAATATAAAAATTGGATATTAAAATTATTTGATGTGTGTATATCTTCTGGATTATTGATGTTATGTGTGTGTTCGATTCATTATATATAAAATTTTGGCTATACATAATTTATCTTCTCTTGATGGTTATAAAACGTCAACAATCAAATCAATCCTGCTGCAACTGCTCTTTTCATTGAAGATTTTCTTGACGGCTAATAACCGTCATCTAGGCCAGAGTCAAGAAAAGTTTTTTGCCTATGTTGACGGTTTCTAAAAACTGCTATCTTAACGGCTAAAAAAAGTTAACAAAACTACTTCATATGACGGCCAAAAACCGTCAAGAAAAGCCATGCCAACGACCGTCAAGAAAAGGGGGATCTTCTCTTGACTCCGGCCTAGTTGATGGATCTGCAACCGTCAAGATACCTATTTTTTGACAGGGAACCCCCGTCAAGAAAATCCCTTATTCTTGTAGTGTAAGTCACTTATATATATTTACTTACAGTCTTACTTTCCATATAAACTGTCTCATGTTTTCAGATATCTCTCTTACTTTTATATAGTTTTCATACAGCATTTTAGGTATCTTATTTTATTGCTTGTTTTATATTTTCTGTCATGGTATGAACTGTTTGAGAGATTTGTGCTCGTTCCTATCCTGATTGGACATGTTGATAAATTTTACAGATAACATGGAATATCACAGCTATCCTAGAGGACATTAGTAGAGCTTGGAGTAGATTACTAGCTTATGGTTGAGTTGTTGTCTTTAGTTGTTTCATGAGTTGTACTTATTTTATACTTTGTGGTTGTGATGGTGATAACACTTAAACTTTTTCAAATATGATTATATTAAAATATTTTGATCCTTCTATCTATTTTCCTTCTGTTTGTATCTCTTTGTGAATCATATCTATCTTATCATGCCTTTTTTTACCTCTAGTTTATGTGATTGAGTTGTATCCTGTTGAGATTGTCCTCCATTTGGAGAGTATATTATATTTGCGTTAGATGTGATTGTGATCTAGAACAGCGTTCTACCGCTGACACTTGCGACGTAGACTGGACGTACCCACTTCTCGTACCCCTGCACTGGGTACGGGTCGTGACAACACTGGATACCTACTTACAAGATATATACTCTTTTACCCCAATAATGTAGGTTGTAGTCCCTGTTAGCCCAATGATTATATCATATTTTTGAATATGGCTATCAATTAAGTTTAACTAGTGATGTCACTAATATTGATGTAATCACTATCATGTTGCTACTTAAATATAGCATTATCCTATAAACTTAGCATTGTCCTAAATGATCTATATCATATTGCTATGCTTGTATCGTACTGCATCATATTGTTTTGTTCGTCTAACATGTACTTGCAGACAAGTAGTAAGCATGATCAAACCAGGACATATGCAACGAAGAATTATTGATGGGCAAAAGACGGCATAATACAAGAAGATTTCTCTGAACCGCCTAACGACCTATCCGGGGCCTCGTATCGGGGGTTCCAATGATCGGTCAGCGGACGGGGGTCGAGGGGGCAGCGCCCCCCGTGGGGGTTCAGCGGCGAAGCCCCTGAAAGGTATTCAGATTTCCAGATCTGTTTATCTTTGGACGATTGCCGTCAAGAAAAAATGAGTCTGCTCAAATGTCAGGAGAAAGGTGTCATCAAATAGGCTATTAGTTTTCATATTTATTCTATATTTTTTCTTTTATTGAGTATAGAAAAAATGTGAGATTGATCGGATCGGTACTGGCTTAGGTTATTTACAGTTTACAAACAAAAATAAGCCTACCTACGTATTCCCAAAATCTACAATTCCAAAAAGCCCAAAACCTATGCAAATTTGGTTCATTCCTTACTGTTCTAACTGTCACGACCCGCATCCGCTTTTTCGGATACGAGACGTGTCCAAGCCAGCCTACGTCGCAGAGTCGGTGGTAGAACGCTGTCAAGTCCGCAAGAAACAAATGCTCAAAATATAACATTTGCTTCTCATTCACATTTCTAAATTTGTTACAACATTTACAATATTTATAATTAAAGAAAATACAAGATTTTACAATTAATGAAATTGATACAACTGCTATCGATTTCTAGGTTTCTGTCTGCAAGTACACCCGAATCTTCCAAGCTAAGTGAAGCACATCTAACCTGAAAAATGATGGTTTCCAGTCAGAAATGGAACAAGTACACAAATCGACGGCAATACAAAAACATATTAAAATTAACAAGACATGAAAATAACATATGAGATATCAAAACTGGAAAGTACTGATGACATGGCATGGTGGAGAAGAAAGGAAAAGTAAATAAAAGACATCTACCTATGTGGTGTGAAATATCCTTTTTGATATGTGAACGGCTACGGGTAAATTTGGCATACTGTACGTGTCGTGTGCAGCTGCTATCATGCAAGAATAGACATTTTGGAGATATTTCTGGGTAGTCCACATGTTTTCTAAGATATTTCCCCTCCCGACTACTCCATGTGACGAGTGTGTCAACAAGAAGCAAGAGATATGTATAAAAATGAAATGAAAAGACTACAATGAATCAAAAGCAATCAGAAAGTGCACTTGTCTGAGGTCCTTTGCTGGTGAAACTAATAATACTATACCACTAAATGAGCCACAATCAGTCAACACATGCAGAAGTCTCCAGATGCTGAAATAAATAGTACCAACATTCTCAGAATAGTCAAATTAGCTAGGATTGCCTGTCCTTAAGTCCACTTCTGTACACAGGGGCAAAATGATAATTTTGGGCAAAAACGATGTCCGCCGTTGGACCCGTTTTGCACCAAAAAGCGTGCCAAAGTCAACGGTCTCTAAAGTTATCAAACTATATGCCAACAGGTCCAGTTTTCTGATACGAACCCAACCGTATGTCCAGAGATGGATTCTGGCGGGCCGTGCACAAAATCGCCCGTTGAGTCGGACCGTGGGGCCCGCAAAACGACATTCCGATTCAACTGTCTCAGAATTGGACCAAACTTGGCATACAGGACCAGAAAAAACGATACGGTCCTGTTGGCGCAAGTTTTGTCTCAATCTGACGAGCATGCACGAAGTAATTGGAAAACTTGCACCGAGGCCGATACGGTAAATTTTGACGGATACGCATCAAATTCGTCGCGCACACGCGACCAATTTGAATTCCGCCAAAGCCCACACGTCCACGAAACCGTTACGCACCTTCGACGCTTTCGGTTCATGACCAAGTCGCCCGGTTTGGTGGGACGCACGTCGTATCGGAGAAATTTTATGATTTTCTACAATTTTCAAAACAGGTTTTTCGTTACTTTGGGAAGTCGATTTCTCGGTGCATAGCCATCGAATTGACTTCCGTAAATTGGGTTCTGTAGCCCTAGGTATTTTCTAGGACTGCCGTTAATTATTTTTTGAAAACTCCTAGCATACAGATCCTAACATGCCTTCCAAGTTGGGTCTCAACAACAGTTTCTAATACTCTGTTTTCAATGTTTTTCCTGAAGTTTTAGGAATTTCTACAATTTATTTAAGGACAACCAGATGATTCCAGTTAAAGGGAAGGATAGAGGGTTATCTAGACAATACGTAGGAATTTACAGGAGGGGATTTTGTTGTAAGAACAGGGAAAAATCGTATCGCGAAGCAACGTTGATTGCTTTGCTGCCACTTTTATACGCGCGGCTGCGGCATCCTCGGCCTCCGGTGACCTGCGCGGCAGCGCGCGGTGGTCCAGGGCAGCGCGTGCGACTGGAGAAGGGGCGCGCAGGGGGTGGCGACGGCGGTGTTGAGTTTAGGGTTGGGGTTCTCGAGTTTTTTGTTTTCTCTACCTCTCGGTATCAATATATACATATACGGCTACAGAAAGCCTGGGGTCGGGTTGCTAATATGTTTGCTTAGCTGAAAAAGAATTTACTCTGACTGGGTTGAGTGTGGGGGATTAGGCCTGGCCCGAGCTCAGCTGGGTTGGGCTGGGTTGGCCGGGCCAACTACTGCTTCTTATTCTTTTTCTTTTTCCTTTTTTTTATTTAGCAATTTATACATATATATATTTTTTTATACATATATATATATTTAGCAATTTATATATATATATATATTTTATATATATATATATATATATATATATATATATATATATATATATATATATATAAATATATATATATATATATATATATATATATATATATATATATATATGTAATAAAATATTCCTACATACAAAAATATATCATTTATATAAGATATCTATTTTTTTACTAATTTTTCTAATGAATACTGAAATCGTATAATCAGTTAGAAAATATCCATACATATGAATATATTTATATATCTACACATATGTATAATCTCCATAAACTCAAATAAACCCCAATAATATTTATTTGACTAAATAATATGACCAATAATAATTCTAATATTATATAATAATCACCCCCAATAACTTAATAATAAATAATAATAATCAAATGCAATAAATCTATAATGGTGTATATACCCTTTATGTACAGTCAAAAATCACCATTTAAATAAAATGAATTAATAATAAAAATATTTTGTAATTTTCGGGAAGGGGAGCTACAAATCTACCCACCTTAAAAATAATTTTGTCCTCAAAATTCTAATTCGTAACTATTCTTAAAATTCAAAAAGAAAGTCTATCTTAACATTAATCTCCTTAAATTTTAATTCATCAAAGTAGTTTATAACCTTCTCTAGCTATTTATAACTCTGAATACTCGAGGACTTCTACCCACCTTTGGTCAATCTACTCCCTCAGAGGTATGTCACTACAGTTTTATAATCATTCAACTACTTGCTAAAATTTCTACCAATAGATATCTACTTGCTTATGGCCTCTATAATTCTCCCTTATCTATCACACAACCCTAAAATCAACAAGCACAAATTTATATAAGTAGCTAAGACATATCGATAAATTCTAATAGGTATGATCATTCGTCGCTCTCAAATAGGAAGATAAGGAGGAGTAATCGAGAGCAATCATGAAGTTTTAGAGCGGTAGGGCGTATCCAATGATACAGATAGAAAGAATGTTTATGAACCATTGACTTATTTGCTAGATGAGCTACTCTAGTCCAGTTACCTACTAAATCTAAGAACACTTGTTTCTTAAAGGGGCTTACAATTCGTGCAATACAGAAATTCTGTTCTCGAAGTTCTAAACAACATTCCAAAATAGGACTGAATTTGAGAAATCAGGATTGTGATCTTTTTCGTGGTTATTTAAACACACGAGCAAAGAATATGAATGCAATACAAGATCGTATCGCGACTTCCAAGTAGATGGGATAAAGGTTACGAATGGATTCACATTCTAACGGGTGGAGATTACATAATAGATAGGGGCCGATTTCAAATAGTTCAGTTCTATAGTCCAAATATAGTGGTATGTCTGGATGGGTTTTACTGGGTCTTCATGAGTTCCCTATCTGGCATCAATCGTTGGTTGGATGAACCTTGGATCTCAATCTATATAGACTGAACAAGATCCCAAGATAAAACTATGTCTACTAGGTTAGGGTAACCTAGAATAGGCTTTAACTCAAGTGGTTGAGATAGTTGCCAGTCAGGTTGGTTAGCTAAGTTCCTAAAGTCCAAAATGCGCCTTCGGTGACTTTTGTGTTTAAGTAGCACAAGAGGCCTCTATCAAGTGGCACACTAGTGGTGTGTGCGTAGTGGACTTCGAGTAGATCACCACCACATATTGGATTGAAGGAATTGAGTCAAGGTTGAGGCTCTAGTAGAAGTTGGGAAGTATACCGGTATTGTGGTAAGGGTTATAGCTAGTCCTTTTAACCTGAAAGTCGTAGCACAAAAATAGAGTACAAGGGGAAGGTTTTGAGTGGGACATGATATACCTAGGTGAAAGTGGACTCGTCTAGATCTTGTATATGAAGTTTGTTGGGAGGTAACAGCTGGTCTCGTGCTCCGAATATTAATGACACAGCCGGGGACACAAAATGATCTAAATGGAAAGTGGGAGTCCATGGGGCACTAATTATCATCCTAATGGGAATTATTCCGATCAATCAGTAATCTTCATATATCCCAAAATTTTAGGGCTTATAGTCTACCCACCTTAAAAGCTAGGACATGGTTTTAGGGATGGTAAGATTTAGAAGGATTCCAAAGTCCAGATATTTACTTCGACTCTTGTTAATAAAGAATAAGGTACGACGTATCGGGATACGGTAGATATAAGTCAAGTCAAGGGTCGTTCCTCAATAAATAGAAAATGAGTGCGTGTGCAATGACACATGGTCGATAAAATAGAATGACCTACTCGTCCATAGTGTACATGAGTTGTCGACGGGGTAACCAACTCTAAGGCACATCATATGAAAAGATTTCTAACAACTGAGTCGTGAATTTCTTTTGGGGTCAAACCTGCCGGACTATTGTCACAAGGGTTCTAATTGAAGCAAGCTTCAAACAAGTGATTAGAGGCTCACAACATTTGGTCTCTGGAGAATAGGTAGTCTCCTAGGTTGGCATTTGGTCAAGGAGAAATATCCTAATCATTCTCGGACTCCAATGACCAGAAGATCAAGATAGTAGGTTTAGTGTCGAAGGGAGGACGAGTAACTCAAGTCAAGGTTCCAGTCACAGAGCTGGCCGATGGTAGCTACACTTGCGTATACAACTATCATAGCCTTGGGAATACTCTGTATCTATCTATCAATTACGAGCTTTCGTCTTTCTAATCGGTGAAAGACAAAACAATAAAGCGTTCAAGAGAGATGTCACTGAATACAATTACGTGATTCAAAGGCGAATGTATAATTCAAGAGGAATTGTCAAAGCAGTCGTGGATGATATCCTAGAGACATCTACATCTCAATCTACGTAGAATAATTAGATAAAAAGCGAACCAAATACATCATGGTTGATCAGACCGTAGTACAATGATTCTGATTAGACAATATGTTAGCGGGCGTCTCCAATAAACATATGTCTTGAATCAAGCTCGATAAAAGAGTAAGCTTGCAAAAACTAGGCTGTAATAGCGGCATTGGTCAAGAGAGTCAAAATATAAATATGCTAGATTTTTGAAATGAGGCACAATTGGTTTGAGTTTTGAGAAAATCAAACCCTTACCTGGTGTCCTTATTTATAGGCATCCTACTATCTTCTATCCATAAGGCCTTGGTCGACTACTGGGTTAAGGACTTCTGAATTCTATATTTTAAGTAAATCTATTAGTGTCAGTCAATTACCTCGTCGATAGATCACAATGACCACATAATGCTAGGTTGGGAGACATGCTACAGAACTTCCACTAGTATTGGCCTTGGATCTTAGAGGGCATACATGGCACTTTTCTATCCTCTATAATATCCTAAACTTGTAATCACGTCTGAAATTATTTTACCGAGAATTATGCCTCGCCCGTATACTCTGGCTGTGGCAAACCCTTGGTTCCGTGATTCAATTGTGATAGGCTGTCAGGTACTCTACCTTACATTGACACAATAGTATCTAAGATCTAAAGAGGTCAGCTAGGACATAGTTTTAGCAATGTTCTATAAACTATAATTCTTCGAAACGATTTAAATTCTATGGGTTGTGCCACGCCAGTGCGCTGCTGGCTGCAGTGAACCTACATTCTCCACTCTCAAATAATTGACGACAGTATGCTGCTGTCTAATCATTATGAGTTAACTAACATTCTTTTAACTATATCCGTAAAATTCATAAGCTTCTAGAGATGCAAACAGGTTGACTAAAAACAAAGCATAGGTATTTGTCCTATCAGTCACAATACTTAAAATAAAAGAGTTAACATGCAGGAAATAACTAAAGACGAAAGGAATACAAATATTCTAGTATCCATTTCATGTGCATTTCAATGGTTGAGGGAAAACCTTTGAATCAAATCTAACTCGGGATTCATACAGAAATAACAGAATCATGAATTATAAACTAATTCCTTATAGCAAAATAGAATTTAAATAGACAGTTCTAACTTAGGATATAGGATTTATATCCAAATAGAGCAAAAGAAAACTGAATAGGTTATCAAGATTATAGCCTTAATCATGGAAAAGCCTAACTAATCAAGTGAATAATAGAATAATATTGAAGCATATTGTCATATCAAAAGCAATAATGTATCTAGCAAGCTATCCGAATTCAATAATTCCTTATCTAAATTGCATGGCCTATCTGACAACCTTAACTACCCAACGGTCAATTTGAATAAGGGACTCCTAGTCCTAGTCATTTTCTTAAATCATTTCAATCCTATTGTGAATGAGCATTCCTAGTCGCAGGCTCGCAATAGTACGACTAATGTACCATCACGAGTTTGCAATCTTTTGTGAAAACTGACCTGCATGGGCCACCACAAAAACTTGTCACGACCCACACCCGCTTTTCCGGATACGAAACGTGTCCAAGCCAGCCTACGCCGCTGAGTCGGCGGTAGAATACTGTCAAGCCCGCAAGAAATAAATGCTCAAAATACAACATTTGCTGCTCATTCACATTTCTAAATTTGTTACAACATTTACAATTAAAGAAAATACAAGATTTTACAATTAATGAAATTGATACAACTGCTATCTATTTCTAGGTTTCTGTCTGCAAGTACACCCGAGTCTCCCAAGCTAAGTGAAGCCACAGCTAACCTGAAAAATGATGGTTTTCAGTCAGGAATGGAACAAGTACACAAACCGACGGCAATACGAAAACACAATAGAATTAACAAGACATAAAAATAACATATGAGATATCAAAACTGGAAAGTACTGATGACATGGCACGGTGGAAAAGAAAAGGAAAAGTAAATAAAAGATATCTATCTATGTGGTGTAAAATATCCTTTTCGACATGTGAACGGCTAGGGGGTAAATCCGGCACACTGCACGTGTCGTGTGCAGCTGCTATCATGCAAGAATAGACATTTGGGGATATTTCTGGGTAGTCCACATGTCTACTAAGATATTTCCCCTCCCGACTACTCCGTGTGACGAGCGTGTCAACAAGAAGTAAGATATATGTATAAACATGAAATGAAAATACTACTATGAATCGAAAGCAATCAGAAAGTGCACTTGCCTGAGGTCCTTTGCTGGTGAAACCAATAATACTATACCACTCAATGAGCCACAGTCAGTCAACACATGCAAAAATCTTCAGATGCTGAAATAAATAGTACCAACGTTCTCAGAATAATCAAATTAGCTAGGATTGCCTGTCCTTAAGTCCAATTCTGGACACAGGGGCAAAACGGTAATTTGGGCAAAAACGATGTCCGTCGTTGGACCCGCTTTGCACCAAAAAGCGTGCCGAGTCAACGGTCTCTAAAGTCGTCAAACTATATGTCAACATGTACAATTTTTGATACGAACCCAACCGTATGTCCAGAGTCGTATTCCGGTGGGCCGTGCACAAAATCGCCCGTTGAATCGGATCGTAGGGCCCACAAAACGGCGTTCCGATTCAACTATCTCAGAATTGGACCAAACTTGGCATACAGGACCAGAAAAATGATACGGTCCTGTTGGCACAAGTTTTGTCTCGATCTGACGAGCGTGCACGAAGTAATTGGAAAACTTGCACAAAGGCCGATACGGTGAATTTTGACGAATACGCATCAAATTCGTCGCGCACACGCGACCAATTTGAATTCCGCCAAAGCCCGCACGTCCACGAAGCCGTTACGCACCTTTCGATGCTTTCGGTTTGCGACCAAGTCGCCCAGTTTGGCGGGACGCACGTGTTATCGAAGAAATTTCATGATTTTCTACAATTTTCAAAACAGGTTTTTCGTTACTTTGGGAAGTCGATTTCTCGGTGCATAGCCATCGAAATTGACTTCCGTAAATTAGGTTCTGTAGCCCTAGGTATTGTCTAGGACTGCCTTTAATTATTTTTTGAAAACTCCTAGTATACAGATCCTAACGTGCCTTCCAAGTTGGGTCTCAACAACAGTTTCTAATACTCTCTGTTTTCAATATTATCCCTGAAGTTTCAGGAATTTCTACAATTTATTTAAGGACAACCAGACGATTCCAGTTGAAGGGAAGGATAGAGGATTATCTAGACAATACGTAGGAATTTACATGAGAGGATTTTGTTGTAAGAACAGAGAAAAATCGTACCGCGAAGCGACGTTGATTGCTACCCTTTGCTGCCACTGTTATGCGCGCGGCTGCGGCATCCTCGGCCTCCGGCGACCCGCAAGGCCACGCGCGGTGGTCCAGGGCGGCGCGCGCGCATTGGGGAAGGGGCACGCAAGCGGTGGCGACGGCGGTGTTGAGTTTAGGGTTGGGGTTCTTAAGTTTTTTGTTTTCCCTACCTCTCGGTATCAATATATATATGGCTACAGAGAGCCTGGGGTCGGATTGCTAATATGTTTGCTTAGCTGAAAAAGAATTTACTCTGGCTGGGTTGAGTATGGGGGATTAGGCCTGGCCTGAGCTCAGCTGGGCTGGGCTGGGTTGGCCGGGCCAACTACTGCTTCATATTCTTTTTTTTCCTTTTTCTTTTTCTTTTATTTAGCAATTTATACATACATATATATATATATATATATATATATATATATAATAAAATATTCATATACACAGAAATATATTATTTATATAAGATATCTATTTTTTTACTAATTTTTCTAATGAATACTGAAATCGTATAATCAGTTAGAAAATATCCATACATATGAATATATTTATATATCTACACATATGTATAATCTCCATAAACTCAAATAAACCCCAATAACATTTATTTGACTAAAATAATATAACCAATAATAATTCTAATATTATATAATAATCACCCCAATAACTTAATAATAAATAATAATAATCAAATGCAGTAAATCTATAATGGTGTATATACCCTTTATGTACAGTCAAAAAAATCACCATTTAAATAAAATGAATTAATAATAAAAATATTTTACAATTTTTGGGAAGGGAGCTACACTAACCCAAAAGAACTCTGACAGAACTCTGACCAAGTTCGGTCCGAGTTCGGCCTAAGTTCGGTCTGGGTAAATTCGAAATACAGTTCCCACCAAATCTGCATCCAACGTTCTTATGCGAAATCCTAGCATCCGAACTGTGCCCGAGTTCGGTCACCCAAAAATACTATAAATAGAGTTGAGATTACCATTCATTTCAATCATCCCATTTTCATCTCTTCTATTCTCTTCTATATATAAAGTGTTCTAAGCTTTTTACTTTCATATCTAAGCCTTTACACTCTTAGCTAAGCCTGTACAGGTTCTGTTTGATCTAGAGTTTGGTGTTGAAGAGTTGTATCGGAGGCTGAATTCAGAAAACATTCTAGTTTTCCAATTGTCTTCTAGAGTCGGTCGTGCACTTGTCACCAAGCACGGTGTTGTGAAGTCGGTCGTGCACTTGTCGCCAAGCACGATGTTGTAAGAGTTGTAAGCGCTCAGTTAAAGCTTATGCCATAGTCGATTAACAGGTAGCAAGAGTACTCGCGACTGGACTAGTCCTCTCATAGGAAAACTACTATACATCGTGGTGTTCACTGAGTTTGAATTCTTGACTCTTACTTTACTGTATTTTGTTTACCGTCTTTTATCTGCCATAATATATAACTGCTTAATATTTTTAATTGGTGATTATTTTTCGCTGCACACGCACACACTCTATTCACTCCCCTCTAGAGGTGCTCAACAATCCTACAATTGGTATCAAAGCTAGAACTCTATTATCTGGCTTAACATCCTTAGAGTAGATCCTTATTATCAATTGTTAACCTCTGATTCCAATTACCTACAATTGGTATCAGAGCATGTGCTTATTATATAGATATTACTGCTCATACCAATTGTTTCCATAACTGTTATATCAGAGCAGGTTATATTCATATATAACACTCTAGAGTATTTGCATATGACAGCCATGAAATCAATATTCACAGGTAAAGGGCAGAACACAATAGACCTCCACTATTTGGTAGAATGAACTATACTTCTTGGAAGACACAGATGAGCTTCTACCTGAAGTCTCTAGATTTATGGTCAATTGTTTGTAATGGCTACAAAAAGCCTACTATCACCTCTATTCTTACTTCCTCAATTATTAACAAGCCTTATTATAGTTACACAGAGGAAGAAAAAAAGTTAGCTAGCCTTGATGCAAAAGCAAAGCATGCTTTCTATTGTGTTGTAGACTTCAATGTATTCAATCTCATTACTACTTGCACAACATCTCATAAAATTTAGAAATTTCTTGAAGCTACTTATGAGTGCAGGTACGAAAGCAGTGCTAGCGACAAGCGATTCCGAAGAAAAAGAGAGACATCGTCAAGCTACAAATATATGCTCAATGGCATTATCCAATGAGATACAAGACAACTCTGTTCTTGAAGAGAATGAATTCTCTTATGATGAGTTGTCTGATGCTTTTAGTGATCTATTGAAAGAGCACAAGAAAGTATTAGATAAGTATAAGCAAGCTAGAAAGGATATTCTCTACTATAAGCTTGAGAATGAAAAGCTTACTTGCATATTGAATGATGCTAGAAACACTTCTACTTCTGATAATTCTACTAAGATTTCTATACTTGAGTTTAGATTGCATGAGGCACTTGAATGCATTGAGAAAAGCACTCAAGAAAATGCTAAACTTAAGGACGAATTAGAATCAGAAAAGAAGAAATATTCTATTGCTTCATGTAGAATTGATGCTCTTTCTGCTAAATATGATGAGATCTGTGCTAAATCTAAAAAGTTAGAGATTAGACTGGAAAAGTAGGTAGTACAACCTATGACTCAGTCTAACATAAGACACGTGACACATCACAAAGTCACACATGACAGATCTTTTAAAAAGGAAGCAAACAAACCTAAAGCTTCACGTAACCATGCATTCTATTACAAGTATCCACGCACATCATATCACACCATTGCACGTTCTCATACTGCTGTACATAGGACTAATGTTAATACTTTCTGTCATTGTTGCGGTATGAATGGACACATTTCTAATCATTGTTAGATTAGAAAGCTAGTTGGTATGAACTTGTGCAAATGGATTCCCAAAGCTAACAAATGTGGATCCAAGTACTGGATACCAAAGTCTTCACCTAATATTTCAGGTGGAGCTACTTATGATGAACCATAGAACCATGGAACATGTTGGTGATTGTAAAGCTACAACGGTCATCTTTCACGCAATTGCACCAACATATGTGTGGTCACTAGAACCACTTTGGTAACATATTTCCTAAATAGTTTTTAATATCTAGCATATTCTTATTGATGTCTTGCTATTAGCTCTCATTGATATCTTTTAATTGTTTATCATTTATGTGAGTTATAATCCTAGCATGACTAGTTATTTAGCTTAAATGATTATTTCACACTATATAGTCTTTTACTTATTTTCTATTTATGTAACATGTTATATTTATTTATGTATGCTCTTTACTCTTAGTTTTTATCTATGAAGCATACATACCACTCTAGTCCATAGGACCTAGAGTTAATGTGTTTTTGACTCTCTGTCTTTAATATTTCTCAAATGGTCACTTCTTACCGATTTGTCTTTAACATGTCATATTTACTTTAACCGGTATTTTATGAGTATGTATGTTTAGCACAAGTCTCTTTTTACTCAAAAAATATATACATATATATTTATGTTAACCTTGTGCTTACATAATATATTCATTATTAATTCTTATATCTTATTTTGAGTAACTTCTTATGAATCAATTACATCTTTGCCCAATAAAGCATATTTATACATGTTCTTGATCTTGTGATAATTTTTCAAGGTTTATTAAGGATACATGAGTACTTCATATATTGTCATTTATATATTGCTCATATATTTTATTGATATATACTTTTGTATAAATATCTTTATGGGGGAATATTGAATTTAGCTCAAGTTCTATATTATTTTGAAAAATATTTAATTATACTTGTTACTTCAAACTTGTGCTTACCTCATACTTTAGCTATTGATTTCTTTGAACAAATTTGTGTTCTTTTCTTTATTAGCTTCTTCTTCAAAGCCTCTCTTAAATGACATTTTTCTTGGCTTTTTGGTTGACATTTTGGATACATGACTCGTATTTGAATTATTTCATGTATGCAATTATATATATATATATATATATATATATATATATATATATAATATATACACAGTGTCCCTGGCCTGGACAGCTTCACTGGTGTTTTCTTTCGCACCTGCTGGGATATTATCAAGCAGGACATCACCGAGGCGACTATTACATTCTTCGAAGGTGCGACATACCCCAAAGCCATTTCCAGCGCTTGCCTCATCCTCATCTCGAAGAAAGAGAACCCGGAGTCCTTCCTGGATTATCGACCCATTAGTCTTTGCACTTTCACCAACAAGATCATCTCCAAAACGATCGCATCCAAAATGGCGGGGATTCTTTCTAAGATTATATCAGAGGAGCAAAGCGGCTTTGTGAGCGGGAGAAACATCAAAGACAATATTATGTTGGCCCATGAGTTAATCACTTGCATGAAGTTTCCAGCTAGAGGGGGCAACATCGCCGTTAAGATTGACATAGAAAAAGCCTATGACAGACTGGATTGGCAATTTATGATATGGGTCTTCAGGGCTTTCGGATTCTTGAAAACTTGGACCAACACCGTGTGGAGATCCATTAGTAATTCATGGTTCTCCACAGTTATCAACGGCCAGGCCGGCAGATTTTTCAAATCCAGTCGTGGCGTTAGATATGGCGACTCGCTTTCTTCTACCGTCTTTATCATAGCTGTCGATGCCCTTAGTAGAAACCTTAACCACATGGTCAGTACTCCGAACTTCCAACACTATCACACTTCCAGTGGATGTCCAACCATCACCCACCTGGCCTTCGCTGATGATTTACTCATCTTCTCCTCTGGGGACGTTGAAGCGATGGAAGTGGTCTACAACACACTGCAGAGGTACTCCAGATGTTCCGGCCAGAAGATCAATCCCTCCAAGAGCGTTATCTATGCCCACCATAACATCAAGAGAGAGCATGCTATCAATCTCTCCTACTTAACATCATTCTCTGTTGCTCATCCCCCATTCAACTACCTAGGTTGTCCCATGATGTACGGGAAATCCAACGCTCGCACCTTTGAGAACTTAATCGCCAGAATCAGGAAGAAACTTAAAGGGTGGCATAATGCCAAGTTATCTCCGGGCGGCAAGATGATCCTCATCAAATATGTGCTCACCTTCATCCCCATCCACACTCTGGCAGCATGCTCTCCGCCAAAGAAGGTTCTTGAATCGATCGAACAGATCTTCTGTAACTTCTTCTGGGGGCATTACAATGGTCAAGACAAGCATCATTGGGCTAGCTGGGAATCCATGGCTCATCCCACTGTGGATGGGGGCTTGGGTTTTACCAAACTAACCCATATAGTCAAATCCTTCTCAATGAAATTGTGGTGAAAGCTCCGTACGGGCCAGAACTTATGGACCAGGTTTATGAAGGCTAGGTACTTCAAACACATCCACCTATCCGTGGCCATATCCAACAGCAGATCCTCAGCGACTTGGCGTCGTATCCTTATCGGCTGAGACCTCGCCGAGCCAGCGATGAGACTCCATCTGGGAACCGGCGAGTCGAACCCATTCCTGGAGCGATGGACCGGGGACAGCTTAATCCCTAATCTTACGAAGACTCCAAAAGATAGCAGAATTAGAGACCTGTGGAACTTCTCCACTAACGACTGGAACTGGAACAAAATTCGTGAATGGGCCGATTATGTAGCGGTAGACAATATCTGCCAGAACGGTATTACTCTCGATCGCGATGCCGATGTGCTTAGGTGGACGCTCGAAGCATCCGGGGCATTTTCGGTGAGGTCGGCGAGGACCGCTGTCCAAGGGATCGGACAGCCGCATTATCCCATCGCGAACTATTGGCAGACTTGCATCCCCAAGAAGTGGTCCATCCTCATGTGGAGAGTCATTAGCAAGAAATTGCCCACTGACGAGATCCTTAACACTATGGGGATTAGCCTTGCGTCAGCCAGCAATTGCTGCCCTAATCGTCAGATAGAGACAATTGACCACATCTTTTGTCAAGGGACCCTGCCAGGCAATACTTTGAGGACCCTCAATCAGCGCTACAACATTGAGCCGGATGGTGGACACCTCCACGATCTGGCGGCCGCTTGGGGTTCTGCTTCCCATGGCCACCAGATCGTCGTAGCGGCTGCCACGTGGGTGATCTGGAAAAATTGTAACAAGGCAAGATACGAAGGCCACCAATACTCAGCAGATCAGCTCACTCGGGAAGTCTTCCGCCAATATCGTAAACGGAGCACCCATTGCTCCCACAGTTCGACAGCTTTCTGGTCTTCGACCCACCCCTAGCTCTTGTTGGTTGTGCTCCTTCTACCCCTCCTCGATCCTTTTTGGTGGTATACTTGTATAGGCTTTGTCTTTTTGCGCCTTGTATACTTGGTTAGGCTTCGGCATTTTGAACCTTGTTTAATAAAAGGAGGGGTTTTTTTATTAATATATATATATATATATATATATATATATATATATATATATATATATATATATTAGTATTCTTCTAATTTTTGATATTTATTTGGTTTATATCTTTAAGTTGGGATTTTGAGAAGAAATATTTATTAATGTCTTGCTCATGATTATTTGTGAGTGTTCTTTTAAGATCGTTTGTTTTATCTTGATATGTTTATTGGTGCACACTTGTACTATATATTTATCTCTATAGTGCACTATGAAAACTTTTTGAAAACTAGTTTTTAGTATCTTAATCTTGATGATCATTCCTTGTTCATTCTTTGGGGATTTACTTATCTTATATTTAGGAATTTTGGATTTCGATGCTGATTGATGATACTGTATATATTTTTTTAATCTAAGTTCTTAAAAGTAGAGATCATTTTGGGTACAAACCGAAAGGGTCCTTCGGTGATACAGGTATAAAAAGCCTAAAGCGACACGGTGTACTAGTCTTTGGACTACCGCTAGCTGGGAGTCGGCCCCTACAGCCAACCATGTCACGACCCGCACCCGCTTTTCCGGATACGAGACGTGTCCAAACCAGTCTACGCCGCAGAGTCGACGGTAGAACGCTGTCAAGCCCGCAAGAAATAAATGCTAAAAATACAACATTTGCTACTCATTCACATTTCTAAATTTATTACAACATTTACAATTATTTATAATTAAAGGAAAATACAAGTTTTACAATTAATGAAATTGATACAATTGCTCTCTATTTCTAGGTCGGCCTCAACAAACCCATGTCTTCCCAGTGCTAAGAGTGATCGTGGCTAAACCTGAAAAATGTTGGTTTCCAATCAGGAATGGAACAAGTACACAAACCGACGGCAATACAAAACACAATAGAATTAACAAGACATGAAAATAACGTATGGAATGTGAAAGCTGGTAAGAAAACTGATGACGTAGCACGATAGAGAAGTAAACAAGAAAAAACTAATAAAAGACATCTATCTAGGTGGTGTAAAATATCTGTTTCGACATGTGAACGGCTAGGGGGTAAATACGGCTCACTGCACGTGTCGTGTGCAGCTGCTATCGTGCAAGAATAGACTCATAGGATAGTTCTGGGTAGTTCACATGTTTACTAAGATATTTCTCCTCCCGACTACTCCGTGTGAAGAGCGTGTCAACAAGCAGCAAGATATATGTATAGACATGAAATGAGAAGACTACTATGAATCGAAAAACAATCAGAAAGTGCACTTGCCTGAGGTCCTTAGCTGGAGAAACCAATAACACTATACCATTCAACGAGCCGCAATCAGTCAACACATGCAAAAGTATCCAGATGCTAAAATAAATAGTACCAATGTTCTCAGAATAGTCAAATTAGCTAGGATTGCCTGTCCTTAAGTCCAATTCTGGACACAGGAGCAAAACGGTAATTTTGGGCAAAAACGATGTCCGCCGTTGGACCCACTTTGCACCGAAAAATATGCCAGAGTGAATAGTCTCTAAAGTCGTCAGACTACATGTCCACGGATCTAATTTTTCAATACGAACCCAACCGTATGTCCAGAGTTGGATTCCGACGGGCCGTGCACAAAATTACCCGTTGAGTCGGACCGTGGGGCCCGCGAAACGGCGATTTTATCAACTGTCTCAGAATCGGACCAAACTTGGTATACAGGACCAGAAAAACGATACGGTCCTATTGGCACAAGTTTTGTCTCGATCTGACGAGCGTGCACAAAGTAATTAAGAAGTTTTTACAGAGGCCGATACGGGGATTTTTGACGGATACGCATCAAATTCGTCGTGCACACGCGACCAATTTGAATTCCGCCAAAGCCCACACGACCACGAAGCCGTTACGCAGCTTTCGATGCTTTCGGTTCACGACCACGTCGCCTAGAATGGCGGAACGCACGTCGTGTGGGTGAAATTTTTAGTTTTTAAAACAGGTTTTTCTCAATATTGGGAAACCGATTTCTCGGCGCACAGTGATCAAAATTAATTTCTAAAAAAAAGGTTCTCTAGCCCTATATGTTGGGTTTAACTTCTGTTCAAGAGGAAATTCTAAATGGTCACTGGATCGATCGAAATCGATCCTCGAATACGGGTGTTTGGGCTGTCTTCACCCTGTTTTCAAATAGGTTCTTCTCTCGACTTCGTGTCGAATTCGAGGACAGGTCATGCGACTTGATCAAAACCTAATTACTAGAGTCCCTAGATGGTTATATCAGCTCTTTGTAGGATTTCATAGATTGAAAAATGGTAAACCGACATCCGAGAAAACTCACCTCGAAGTTGTCCCCGAAATACTGCTGCTACTGTCGCCTGTTTAGCCCCGCGCGTGCGCCTCCGGCCGGCCAGCGGTGTGCGGCGGCGCCGAGGGTGCACGCGGAGGTTGCCTAGGAGAGGATGAAGGGTGGCACGGCGTTTGTGGTTAGGGTTTCGATGTGAATTTTTGATATATATATCAATTGTATATAGCGCCGTGTTTACAGGGGGTCGAGAGCGGTCACTGTGCGCTCGGGTTTGGGATTCCGGGGCTGTGAGAATTGGGATTACTATGGCTGGGCCGGGCTGGGACATACGGGCTTAGCACAGTATATGCTGGGCTGGGATTGGTGTTTGGGTTTTTGAGGAGTTTTCAATCCCTCGTATGTATTCATAGCGGGGAAAGAGGTCAGCCTGGGCTCGGGGAGAGGTTCTCTGGATGGGGCTTAAGCTGCTGTGGTGGGTTCGGGTAGGATGTTTGCTTCTTGTGTGGGGTGTTGGTTCTAACATGAGTTTTGTTTTATAAAACTTATGCCAATTTATATACCAATCTATAGGTATTGTATATACACCCACACATTTACATTTATATATTTATATATACGTGGGCATATACACCTACATGTATTTTATATATATATATATATATATATATATATATATATATATATTTATTTATATACATACACTTACACATATATCATATTTATTTATATATTTATATATATATACATATATATATATACACACTTATATAATGATATATATATTATTCCATTAATATAATTTAAGTAGACATATTCGTAGATATATATATATATATATATATATATATATATATATATATATATATATATATATATATATATATATATATATATATATTTTATATATATATATATATATATATATATATATATATATATGTGTGTGTGTGTGTGTGTGTATGTAATCATGTGACCATACATACCTATATATATATATATATATATATATATATATATATATATATATATATATATATATATATGTGTGTGTGTATGTAATCATGTGACCATACATACCTATATATATATATATATATATATATATATATATATATATATATATATATATATATATATATATATATATATATATATATATATATATATATATAACATGTATATACGCATATACGTTATTAAATCCTGAATACATTTATATGCCTAATCAAATATATTCACTAATATAACATGTATACATATTCATTAATAAATTCCTAAATACATATTTTTATTCCTATATAATAAAATATATACATATACATATGATACCATAATATTGCATCTTCCTAATATATAGTTGTTATGGCAATATGTACACAGATTATAAAAATATATTCATTATCAAAGTTAGAATTAACCATTAATAATAATCCTAATAATACTGAAAATTAAACCAATAATATATATATTGATGAACTTCATCAGATACGTCATTTATTTGGCTCCAGAAATTCGTACAATATTCTAATTGCTATTTAATATTAATAATACCTATATTCTACCCATAACAAATATTTAGAAATAATCGCCAATCCTAAAAATATATACAAAACATTTGTATTTACCAAACATGTCTAGAAGGCCGTATTTGGTCCCATTACATACCTACAAAGGCTTGGATTTGGTTCGGGCCCAGTTCGGGCTAAGTTGGTACAATCGAGTCATCTAAAATCAATATATTTAATTAATAAATAAATAGTTCATCGGTGGGGGTTAAGTCGCAACTTAATCTGGTTTTTCTAGTTAGGACACTCATATGGCTTTGCATTCCCCTACCATGGCTAAACACTGGTCAAGGCACACCACTGAGCTATCCGTGCCATGATTTTTAGTCACCTTGTACTCCAAATCTCAACTATGGCTAAAATCATCCACCGTAATAATTAACTAAATAATTATTTATAAAATCTAAAAATTACCATTTTAAATGAAATAAATAAATAAAATATTCCAAAAAAATTTCGGGGAGGGAGGCTACAAATCTACCCACCTTAAAAATAATTTCGTCCTCGAAATTCAAATCAATAACTATTCTTGAAAAATCAAAGTCTAACCATTACTTTAATCTCCTCAATTTAATTCCTCAGAAATAGTTCATATCCTCCTCCTAATCAATTTGTAACTACGAAGCCTCGAGGACTTCTACCCACCTTTGGTCACACTACTCCTCAAAACACAGGTCATTAAACTCTATAACCTTCCAACTAGTTGCTAACAATCCTACCGGCTGATATCTAGGCATACAATGTCTATAATCATCTCATATTTATCAATAAACCCAAACTTAGCAAGCAGTAATTTACACAAGTAGCTAAGAAATATTGGTGAATTCTAATAAGTATGATCTTCGTCTCTCTGCAATAGAAAGGATAGAAAATAAGGAAGAACAATCAAGAGCAATTACGAAGTTTAAGGAGCAGTTGAGATTATACAATAATACAGATAGAAGGGTATATATGAACCTATAGTCTCATTCGCTAGATTGGGCCACTCTAGTCCAGTCACTTGCTACATCGAAGAACTTTTTGTTCTTAGAGGGGCTTGCAATCCATGCAATAAAGAAATTCTTCTCCCGAAATTATAAATAAGGTTTCACAATAGAACAAAATTTTGAAAATCAAGGTTGTGGTCTTAATGGGTTCTCTATTTGGACATCAGTCGTTGGTTGGATGATCATTGGGTTTCAATCTATATGGACTAGACAAGATCCTAATGATAAAACTATTCCTACTAGATTAGGGTATCCTAGAGTAGGTTTCTACCCAAGGGATTGAGCTAGTTACCAGTCAGGTTGGTCGCTAGGTTCATGAAGCCCAAAAATGCGCCTTCCGAGACTTTTGTGTTTAAGTAGCACATGAGGCCTCAATTGGATAGCACACTAGTGGCATGTGCATAGTGGGCTTCGAGTAGATCACCACCACATATTGGGTCGAAGGAATTGAGTCAAGTTTGAGGCTCTAGAGAAAGTCGGGAAGTATACCGGTTACTATGGTAAGGGTCGCAGCTAGTCCTTTTAACCTAAAAGTCGTAGCACAAAAATAGCGTACAAGGGGACGGGTTTGAGTGGGACATGATATACCTAGATGTAGGTGGACTTGTCTAGATCTTGCAGCTGAAATTTGTTGGAAGATAATAGCTTGTCTCGTGCTCCGAATATTAAGGACACGGCCGGGGACACAAAATGATCTAATGGAAAAGTGGGAGTCCATGGGGCACTAATTATCATCCTAATGGAATTTATTCTAATCAATCGGTAAACCTTGTATATCCCAAAATTTTAGAAGGCTTACAGTCTACCCACCTTAGAAGCTAGGATATGATTTTAGGAAGGGTGAGGTTAGAAGAATTCCAAAATTTGAATATTGTACCACGACTCTTGTTAATGAAGAATGAGGTACGGTGTATCGGGATACGGTAGATATAAGTCAAGTCAAGGGTCGTTCCTCAATAAATAGAAAACGAGTGTGTGTGCAATGACACGTGGTCGGTAAAATAGAATGACCTACTCGTCCACAGTATACATGAGTTGTTGACGGGGTAACCAACTCTAAGGCACATCATATGAAAAGATTTCTAACAACGGGGTCATGCATTTCTATTGGGGTCAAACTTGCCAGACTATTGTTACAAGGGTTCTAGTTAAGCAAGCTTTAAATAGTTTGAGGCTCACAACAATTGGTCTCATATGAATAGATAGTCTTCTAGGTTGGCATTTGATCAAGGGAAGGGTCCTAGTCATTCTTGGACTCCAATGACTAGAAGATCAAGATAGTAGGTTTAGGGTCGAAGGAAGGATGAGTGACTCAAGACAAGGTTCCAGTCACAGGGCTGGCTGATGGTAGCTATACTTACGTATACGACTATCATAGCTATGGGGGGGATACTCTGTACCTATCTATCACTTACGAGCTTTTGTCTTTCCAAATCAGTGAAAGACAAAACCAATAAGGAGTTCAAGAGAGGGGTCACTGAGTACAATTACGTGATTCAAAGGCGAAGGTATTATTTCAAGAGGAATTGTCAAAGCAGTCGCGGATGAGATCCTAGATACCTCTATATCTCATTCCACGTGGTGTAATTAAATGAAGGGCGAACCAAATACATCATGGTTGATCAGACCATAATACAATGATTCTGATTAGACAATATATTAGCGGGCGTCCCCAATAAACATATGTCTTGAAGCAAGCTCGATAAAAGAGTAAGCTTGCAAAAACTAGGCTGTAATCGCAGCGTTGGTCGAGGTAGTCAAAATATAAGTACGCAAGATTTTTGAAAGGAGGCACTAGTTGTTCGAGTTTTGAGAGAATCGAATCCTAACCTGGTGTTCTTATTTATATAGGCATCCTACTATCTTCTTGTCTTTAAGGCATTGGTCGACTAATAGGTTATGGTCTTCTGAATTCTACGTTCTAGGTAACTTATTAGTGTCAGTCAATTACCCTGTCAATAGATCACAAGGTCCACTGCTTGCTAGGTTAGGAGACATGCTACCCTGTTTACAGAACTTCCACTAGTTTTGGCCTTAGGTCTTATGGCACACACATGGTATTTCTATTCTCGATAGTATCCTAAACTGGTAATTACGTCTGAAGTCATTTCACTGATAATTAGGTCTTGCCCGTATACTCTGGCTGTGGCAAAACTCATGGTTCCGTGACTCAATTGTGATAGGCTATCAGATACTCTACTCTATATTAGCACAGGGTATCTAGGATCTAAAGAGGTCAACTAGGACATAGTTTTAGCAATGATCCCTAACCTACAATTTTTTAAAAGGATTTCGATTCTATGGGTTGTGCCTCGCCAGTGCGCTGCTGGCTGCAGTGAACCCACACTATCCATTCTCAAACAATTGGCGACAGTGCGCTGCTGTCTAGTCATCGCGGTTATTTAATTACTCTAACTATATTCCTAAGGACTTCAAGGAGCTGCTAGAGTTTCAAGCTAGTGGATTATGATAGAGCGTAAACATCTACCTATGAGTCTCAATCCTTAAAGTAAAAAGGTTGACTGGGGAGAAAATAACTAAAGACAGGAAAAATAAGAATCTCCTAACATTTATCTCATATATATTTCAAATGATTGAGGAAAAACTTTGAATCAAATCTAACTCGGAATTCATACAGGAATAACAGAATCGAAAATTATAAACTAACTACTTACAACAAGAGAATTTAAATAGACTGTTCTAACTCATGATATAAGATTTATATCTAATTAAAGCAACAAAAAATTAAATAGTTCATCAAGACCAAAGTCTTAATTCTAGGTAAGCCTAACTAATCAAGTGAATAATAGACTAACATTGAAGCAAATTGTCATATCAAAAGCAATAAGGTATCTAGCAAGCTATCTGAATTCAATAATTCCTAAATAGCTTGGCCTATCTAACAACCTTAACTACCCAATCGGTCAATTTGAACAAGGGACTCCTAGTCCTAGTCCTAGTCATTATCTTAAATCATTTTAATCCTAATTGTGAATGAGCATTTTCTGAGCGCAGGCCCGCAATAGTATGACTAACGTACCATCACGAGTTCGTAATCTTTTGCAAAAACTGACCTGCATGGGCCACCACAAAAACTTGTCACGACCCGCACCCGCTTTTCCGGATACGAGACGTGTCCAAGCCATCCTACGCCGCAGAGTCGACGGTAGAACACTGTCAAGCCCGCAAGAAATAAATGCTAAAAATACAACATTTGCTGCTCATTCACATTTTTAAATTTATTACAACATTTACAATTATTTATAATTAAAAGAAAATACAAGTTTTATAATTAATGAAATTGATACAATTGCTCTCTATTTCTAGGTCGGCCTCAACATACCCATGTCTTCCCAGTGCTAAGAGTGATCGCGGCTAAACCTAAAAATGTTGGTTTCCAGTCAGGAATGGAACAAGTACATAAACCGACGGCAATGCAAAACACAATAGAATTAACAAGACATGAAAATAGCATATGGAATGTGAAAGCTAGTAAGAAAACTGATGATGTAGCACGATAGAGAAGTAAATAAGGAAAAACTAATAAAAGACATCTATCCAGGTGGTGTGAAATATCTGTTTCGACATGTGAACGGTTAGGGGGTAAATACGGCTCACTGCACGTGTCGTGTGCAGCTGCTATCGTGCAAGAATAAACTCATGGGATAGTTCTGGGTAGTTCACATGTTTACTAAGATATTTTCTCTCCCGACTACTCCGTGTGACGAGCTTGTCAACAAGCAGCAAGATATATGTATAGAGATGAAATGAGAAGACTACTATGAATCAAAAAACAATCAGAAAGTGTACTTGCCTGAGGTCCTTAGCTGGAGAAACCAATAACACTATACCACTCAACGAGCCACAATCAGTCAACACATGCAGAAGTATCCAGATGCTGAAATAAATAGTACCAACGTTCTCAGAATAGTCAAATTATCTAGGATTGCCTGTCCTTAAGAAATTCTGGACACAGGAGCAAAACGGTAATTTCGGGTAAAAACGATATCCGCCGATGGACGCGCTGTGCACCAAAAAGCGTGCCAGAGTGAATGGTCTCTAAAGTCGTCAAACTATATGTGTACGGATCCGATTTTTTCGATACAAACCCAACCGTATGTCCAGAGTTGGATTCCGGCGGGCCGTGCACAAAATCATCCGTTGAGTCGGACCGTAGGGCCCGCAAAACGGCGATTTTATCAACTGTCTCAGAATCGGACCAAACTTGGCATATAGGACCCAAAAAATGATACGGTCCTGTCGACATAAGTTTTGTCTCGATCTGACGAGCGTGCACAAAGTAAATGAGAAGTTTGCACAGAGGCCGATACGGGGAGTTTCGACGGATACGCATCAAATTCGTCGCGCACACGCGACCAATTTGAATTCCACCAAAGCCCACACGATCAAGAAGCCGTTACGCAGCTTTTGATGCTTTCGGTTCATGACCACGTCGCCCAGAATAGCGGGACGCACGTCGTGCGGGTGAAATTTCTAGTTTTTAAAACAGGTTTTTTCTCAATATTGGGAAACCGATTTCTCGGCGCACAGTGATCAAAATTGATTTTTGTAAAAAGGGTTCTTTAGCCCTATATATTGGGTTTAACTTCTGTTCAGGAGAAAATTCTAAATGGTCACTGGATCGATCGGAATCGATCCTCGAATACGGGTGATGGGGCTGTCTTCACCCTATTTTCGAACAGGTTTTTCTCTCGACTTCGTGTCGAATTCAAGGACAGGTCGTGCGACTTGATCAAAACCTAATTACTAGAGTCCCTAGATGGTTATATCGGCTCTTCGTAGGATTTTGTATATTAAAAAATGGTAAACCGACATCCGAGAAAACTCACCTCGAAGTTGTCCCCGAAACACTGCTGCTGCTGTCGCCTGTTTAGCCGCGTGCGCGCGCCTCCGGCCGGCCAGCGGTGCACGGCGGCGCCGAAGGTGCACGCGGGGGTCGCCCAGGGGAGGATGAAGGATGGTGTGGCATTTGTGGTTAGGGTTTCATTGTGAATTTTTGATATATATATCAATTGTATGTAGCGCCGTGTGTACAGGGGGTCGGGAGCGGTCACTGTGCGCTCGGGTTTAGGATTCCGGGGCTGTGAGAATTGGGATTACTATGGCTAGGCCGGGCTGGGACATACGGGCTTAGCACAGTATATGCTGGGCTGGGATTGGTGTTTGGGTTTTTGAGGAGTTTTCAATCCCTCGTATGTATACACGGCGGGAAAAGAGGTCGGCCTGGGCGCGGGGAGAGGTTCTCTGGATGGGGCTTAAGCTGCTGTGGTGGGTTCGGGTAGGGTTTTTTCTTCTTGTATGGGGTGATGGTTCTAACATGAGTTTTGTTTTATAAAACTTATGCCAATTTATATACCAATCTATAGGTATTATATATACACCCACACATTTACATTTATATATATTTATATATACGTGGGCATATACACCTACATGTATTATATATATATATATATATATATATATATATATATATATATATATATATATATATATATATATATATATATATATATATATATATATATATATATATATACATACACTTACACATATTTCATATTTATTTTTATATTTATTTATATATATATATATATATATATATATATATATATATATATATATATATATATATATATATATATATATATATATACATATATATATACACACTTATATAATGATATATATATTATTGCATTAATATAATTTAAGTAGACATATTCGTAGATATATATATATATATATATATATATATATATATATATATATATATATATATATATGTGTGTATGTAATCATGTGACCATACATATATATATATATATATATATATATATATATATATATATATATATATATATATATATATATATATATATATATATATATATAACATGTATATACGCATATACGTTATTAAATCCTGAATACATTTATATGCCTAATCAAATATATTCACTAATATAACATGTATACATATTCCTTAATAAATTCCTAAATACATATTTATATTCCTATATAATAAAATATATACATATACATATGATACCATAATATTGCATCTTCCTAATATATAGTTGTTATGGCAATATGTACACAGATTATAAAAATATATTCATTATCAAAGTTAGAATTAACAATTAATAATAATCGTAATAATAATGAAAATTAAACCAATAATATATATATTGATGAACTTCATCAGATACGCCATTTATTTGGCTCCAAAAATTCGTACAATATTCTAATTGCTATTCAATATTAATAATACCTATATTCTACCCATAACAAATATTTAGAAATAATCGCCAATTCCTAAAAATATATACAAAACTTTTGTATTTACCAAACATGTCTACAAGATCGTATTTGGTCCCATTACATACCTACAAAGGCTTGGATTTGGTTCGGGCTAAGTTGGTACAATCCGGTCATCTAAAATCAATATATTTAATTAATAAATAAATAGTTCATCGGTGGGGGTTAAGTCACAACTTAATCTGGTTTTCCTAGTTAGGACACTCATATGGCTTTGTATTCTCCTACCATGGCTAAACACTGGTCAAGGCACGCCACTGAGCTATCCGTGCCATGATTTTTAGTCACCCTGTACTCCAAATCTCAACTATGGCTAAAATCATCCACCGTAGTAATTAACTAAATAATTATTTATAAAATCTAAAAATTACCATTTTAAATGAAATAAATAAATAAAATATTCTAAAATAATTTCAATGAGGAAGGCTACAAACCCAAAGTGATCAATACTTTATAAACTTAATATTTATTAAGGTCTACTTGTAACAATTATGTAGTTCTGGATCCAAGGCACTGAACCCAGTCCCCTAGGTTCCAAAATACATCAGCATATCTAGGCCCTATATTTTGATTTATAAATGCTTTATATTGTTATCCAATGATCTTACAGCACATATAAGGATACAAGTAATGGATACATCTTATGCTTATAGCTACAATTGATTCGATTCTTTTGTTGTTGTTTGAGATCTTTCGATTTCAGTAGATGCACTTATTTTGTATTCTCTAAAATGATCTATAATCTTCGATTGATCTCGACTCTAAGCAAAGAGATATGGATTTCATCTCTAGATTTTGACTTTCATTTTGATGGACAATATTATCTTTTTATATTTTTCACAAAAGATAACATGTGTTGATCTAACTTTTCTATTGTGCAATTTTATTGCATAGATCAAGCTATGTCATCTTTTGACTTATATGATTATTCATTGTATTTTAGTTTATATATGCTAAATTGAAATATCTTTTTGATTGTTTCATTATAAGTGTTCATTTAATGCATATTATCTCTTTTGTCTAAAGATGATTGTTTTTTGTATTCATGATATTTTTTAAGATTTTATTATTCTCTTCTTATTCAAGTTAGTAGCTGCCTATAGCAGTAATTCTTTAT
This sequence comes from Iris pallida, assembly GCA_029216955.1. Taxonomy (NCBI): domain Eukaryota; kingdom Viridiplantae; phylum Streptophyta; class Magnoliopsida; order Asparagales; family Iridaceae; genus Iris; species Iris pallida. Next base: position 25,770,216 of record JANAVB010009200.1, read on the forward strand.
TAGGGAGAAGTCAGTTTAATTTCTCTCTCTCAAAACATTTCTTTTCTTTAAGCCTACGGTTGATACTGTGATAAGGTTTTAAAAGGGAAGAAATAAACCTTGATAAGAAGACCTAATATTTTGATGAATTAGTTTCCTACTTTTGGAAATATTTTTCTGGAATTAAAATTTGTTATTAATTTTGGATATAGCCGTGAAAATGGGGAGCAGTTAATTGTTTCAAATCAATTATTCCCTTAACATGCCATATATCTAGAATATTATTTATTATGGACATTTATCTAGTATTATTTTTATTTACTTAAAATGGGCTATGGATCTTTTGTTAAAGTTGTTTTCGTGATACAAAAGCTTTGAATCATCAGTTGTGAGTCTGAGGACTAAATGGACGCATTCGAACATTCACTAGGACAACCTTTTTATAGTGAATTTCGTATTTCAAATGTCTTCTAATTTTTTGAATTTGTCCGTTACTCGAATACCATTATTAAGACAATTTTAAAAAAAAATTGTCTTGAAATCATTTTTTGTTATTTGAATATATATTTTTCATTGGAGACATATTTTGTTTGTTTATCTTTACGCATTTATTATATATTTCTTTTACTTGCCTAAAGATGATATTTGTTTCAAGTTTGGAACTTTGTATGCATTTGATCAAACGAAAGAAAGATGCATATCTTGGATATTCCTCAGATCTTGTGATTATTTATTTTATCTATTTTTGCATATGAATTATTTTTGAACTAAATATGCATATTTTAAGGGGGAGCAAATCAATTATTTCAATTTATTTACACTCTTAATATGTGGTATACCTAGTTCAATCATGGACCTACTGTCTATTTTTTTTTAATTCTTATTGATTGTGTTCATGATATTTTTATGAGAGAATATATGATTATTATTATTTCTTCTTGATTCTCTCATTTTACAGTTTTGTTTTAAATTATCTTGCCAAATATATTTAGGTTTGATGGTTCCTTGAGTTTAAATTGATTTGGCTTTTCTTATTGAGATTTTATCTCAAAGTTCATGATTATCTTATTTAGAATGAACATACTTTGCGGGAGAGCATTCAAGTCGACTGAATTTCTCCTTCTCAAGTTTTTTTGTGTCCATTACCTTCTTGTTTATCTAATGAATATTCATATATCATGTTAAGGTAATTGAGTTCAAATGCATGAACTTTGGTATAGATTTTGTATAGATTCTAGTATATCTGCTTTGATTTCTTTTCAATGATTATATTCTTTATAGAAGTGATTCACTATTTTTTATGGGCAAAGTGTGAATCATATTTTTTTATTACTGTTAAAAGTCTTATTATATCTTCTAAATATTCTATATTTGGTATTTTATATTGTTATATTAGATCTGTGAATTTTTTTCTCTCATGGATTATTTATAACCAATGATTGATTTCTACTATATTGGTATCCTTCAAAACTATAGTTATATTCTTTCTGAGACTGTGTTTTGAATAATTTGTTTCCAATTTCAATCCTGATCGTTGTTCATGATTATTTCTGTCTTCCTTCTTTTATGATTGATTTTATTTTATAGCTTATTACGGGGGAGCTTATTTTTTGATCATGTCAAAGGGGGAGAAATAAGTTTAAGTTAGCAAAGAAATTTTTAGTAATATGTGTTTATTAGTGATATATGTATCTATTGTATCTATATTTAACTTAACCGATTTGCTATAATAAAAAGGGGGAGATTGTGTAACACCCATATTCTGAATACGTATTTTTGTCAAGCTTGCATGTATTTCAGACCTGTATTTATTTTCTCGAATTTTGGCATGTACTTGTAATTGGCTTGACTTGCAGATTTTGGTTTTCTCGTAAAACAGGTTTTGGCATGACTTGGTTTTATTTTATGGAGGAGAATTGGTTTAGTTTGGTTTGGTTTAGTTTGGTTTAATATGCATGGAACACCTTAGCCTATGCTCCACCCTCAACACAACACAACCACCCTCATTAAAACCCTACCAACCTTTTCTCTCTCCTCATAACTCTTTTATTTATTTTCTCCATCTCCTTCTTCTTCCTTCCTCTACACAACACCATCACCCATAGGCAAGTGCACCTTGCCACCACATAAGAACAACATTTTATTTGTTTATTAGCTAGATTAGGCCATGGTGATCAACATTAGTGCTTGACATTTTGTGATTTGGAGTCTCCATTGTTCTAGATCTAGATTTTAACTATTTTCGGATTTATATGATTTTGATCTATTTTGGTTGGATTTTTGTAGGTGTTGATGCTTCCATGTGGAAGAGAATTCAATTTTACTCAAGTTAGACCTTTGAAAATCTAGATTTGGTTTTGATTTGACCAAGATATGAAGAATAGAATTTTTGGTGTTCTTGAGCTTCCTCTCGGCCTGGAGAAGAAGACTGCAGCCTGCGCTCTTTAGCGCAGTGCTGGACTGCGCACTCCCTCTCGGCCTGCGCTCTTTAGTGCAGCGCCGACCGCGTTGCTTGCCCCTTGGCGAGCTGCACTCAGTCCCATGCGCCATCCATCCATGCGCAGTCTGCTCCTGCACAGTCTGCTCCTGTGCAGTCTGCTCATGCACAGTCTGCTCCTACACAGTGTGCTCATGTGCAGTCTGCTCATGCGCCATCTGCCCCTGCGCAGCTCACCCCTGCGCAATTGGCTCCCTGCGCCCTGTGCTCCTGCGCACTTGGCCCATGCGTCTTCTGCCCTTGCGCCCTGTACTCCTGCGCACTTGGCCCATGTGCCATCTGCCCCTGCGCCCTGTGCCCCTGCGCACTTGGCACCCTGCGCAGCTGACACCCTGCGCAATCCAACCCCTGACCCCTTGCGCAACCATTGGCTCTTGGAGTTTTGGTTTTTATTTCTTTAAGCTTGGCTCTTCTATAGCCCTGTATATTGATATTTTATTAGATATTTTACGCCTATTTTATATCCTTACGCCTTTTGTCATGAACTTGATTTTTACTTAATATGTTTGGAATGACTATTGTACATGGCATGGTATGACAAGGAACTAGCATAACACGACAGTGACCCGTAGTGGTGTACTCCTGACATGACCAACCTGACATGATAGTGGCCCGTCGTGGTGCACTCCTGACAAGTACCCTGACATGATTTATCTTGATGCTGTTGCGACGGCTAACTTGACTCGTATAATCAACTTGACACCGTGGGTGTTCCTGCTTGCTTGCTTGTGTAATCCACTTGTCTTGTCTTGCATCATGTCTAGGACATGACTCCCTGGTTCCCACGGTCTGGGATTCATACTGAATATGGATTAGGCTAATGACTAGAACAAACTATAGTTCATGGAGAATTTCCAGTCACAGGCAATCTCGTTATCTGGGCGCTCTTAATTGGACTTGTAGCTTGTCGACGAGTAGAGCACATTTCCAGCGCACTGTCATGTGTTGCACCCTCTAAGTCACCTAAGGGTATATCGTCTCCTGGGCGATGTACCCAACCATACTCTCAACCCGCGGAAGGATAACTGGATGGTCTGCAGGGCTAGGGACTGGGAATTTCTCACTTGCATCTTGTTAGTAATTAGGCTTATGATAACCCTAGTTAGTTAAAGTAGTAAGCCGTAGTATTTTGCTTGGCCGCTTGTAAATGGATGATGTCTAGCCCTGTCTAAGTCTTGTCTAGTTCTAGTACCTGGTCCTCCTGAATATGATTGTTTTACTTATCTTAACAATAAATGGATAGGAACAGAAGCTATTCAGGCGAAGGGTTACAACCCCGGTCCTTGTTTGGTTTACGGTTTGTAAACTGGCTCCCAGAATGGTTCTACGTCCCTAGTCGTTTATTGTCCTGACGTGCTCTTGATTACTTGTACTTTTCTTTCATTTACTTATGTTCTGATATGCTGGCTTTTGTTCTTATTTTGTGGCCTCCTTTGTGGCACTTGCTCTTTCTGGGGTTTGATCCAGCTGGTTTTGTGTGGCCAGATTTTGGAACAGCTCCCGAGGATCTTCCGAACCTCCAGCCCGATGGTGGCGACTAGAAGGAACCCGGGCTACGAGTGGGTTTTCTATTTTGTTTCGTTCACTCTATTGTAAAGTTATTCTTTTGAGGCGTTTAGCCGACGAGCACCTGTTAGCTCGATGCACTTTACTTACTGTCTGCCTACGGGCTGTAAACATGATTAACAAATCCTAGGGTTGATCATGTATGACTTAACTCTTGTTAGTCCTCACATTTTGTACGACTAGCTTCATGATCAACTGAATATGTAATATTTGGGACGCCTTTTATTGTATATTTGGTGGTCAAACATCTTGTGATTATATTATTTGCTTGAGATTGAGACAGTAGGCTTGACCTTAAGAGACTGTTGGCTTGTAGTAAACCCTCATATCTAGACAGCCATGACCGTATAGCGAGATGGACTTCATTTCAATATACGTAGCTGGCTATGTTCGCCCCCGCTCTCCAGTATTCTGGTTCTGGGGCGTGACATGGTTTAAGTGGTGGCCCATGCAGGTCTTGTCAATCAAGAAATGTGAGGGTTTACCGAATAGATGTCTCAATCAGTATTCGCCCTTGATCTCCGCCCGTATTTTCAAATCCCTGGAATTCTTGCCCTGATTACATGCTTGTATCGTTGATCTGTCCTAGTCCTTCCTTATTGTTTCCCTGTGTCGTCTTCCTCAGCGGCACTGTACCTGACCCCGCCGATCAGCAAAGAGGAGCACCTCCCGTGGACCAGCAGCAACCTGGAGATCAAGCCCAGCATTCCGGAGTTGCCTCTCGAGTTATACCTACTAGAGGAGAACCCCCAGTTCAACCCGTTCAGCCTGCTGAGCCGGATGATGGCACCTTGGTAGGTCTCATCAGGACCTTGATAGCTTCCCAGGATCGCAGAGGAGACGCCTTGCACCAGACTGTGGCAGATGCTTTGACCAGAGGCAGTCATCCAGGGAACAACACGGCCAACAGCTTCAAGCACTTGAACCCTCCCTTCTTCGACGGCAGCGAAGATGCGATTGCCGCAGACGCTTGGCTTCAGGATACCGAGGTGATTCTGGAAGCAGCTAGAACACCTGAGAATGAGAAGGTGGCGGTGGTACGCCTGCAGTTGCTGGACTTAGCTCGCAGTTGGTGGGCAGCGTAAGCCATGGGATTAGCGGCACCCATTGCTTGGGCAGTGTTTAGATAGAGATTCTAGACGAAGTATTTCGATGCTGTAGCTCGGTACGACCTGCAGACCAGATTTACCAACTTGAAGCAAGAAGGCAGAATAGTCGACAGTTATGCATCTGAGTTTTCTAGGCTCAGTAGGTTTGCCCCTACCTTGGTGGCAACCGAGTTTGATAGGGCCCAGCGGTTCCAGCAGGGACTGCATTTAGAGATCTTGTTGACAGTCGAGCAGTTCGAGCACCAGACGTTCGATACAGTATTGAGGGCAGCTAGGAGGAATGAGTACACCTCCCAGCGGATCGTGGATAGGACCGGAGGTAGGAAGCGGTCCCACAGTCAGATGCACCAATCATCAGCTCCAGCCCCAGCAGCTAGAAGTTTGACCATTGGAACTCCGAGGCGGGCGGCCTCAGTAACGTCGGTTCAGTATTCGACCCCGACGTACCCGCAGCAACAGAAGCAGAAGCAGACTTCCGAGATGGGATGTTCACATTGCGGAAAGCCATGCCATATAGTGGCAGATTATCGTAGGGCACAAGGATTGTGCCTAGCTTATGGAGTGACAGATCACAAGATAGGAGCCTGCCCGAATAGGGATAGTTTGTCCTCTTCCAACCTAACCAGTCCATCGATTAGGGGACCAGCACCCATGCATCAGCAGCATTACCCGAGGCCATTGTTGCCTCAGGCCCAGGCATTTCAGCAGCAGTGTGCCCAGGCTCCAGTGCAGAGCAGGCAGAGAGGTTTCTAGCAGAGGGGACCCGCAGCTAGAGGTCAGGCCATGATGATGGCTATGGAAGAAGAAGTTACACCAGGTGAGGTAGTGGCAGGTACTATTCTCGTCAACTCCTTTCCAGCTTCAGTATTATTTGATTCTGGTGCATCGCATTCATTCATGTCTGCACGATTCGCGACACGAATAGGATTGGAGCTCGAGTCATTATCAGTGAGGCTTAATATACTTACTGGTAATGGTCTTGTGGGAGTAGATCGAGTGTTTTCCTCGTGTCAGATCGTAGTTAGCGGTAGAGAGTTCTCCGCTAGATTTATAGAATTCCCAATGGCAGACTATGATGTAGTCCTAGGCATGGATTGGTTGAGGAACCAGTATGCTAGGATAGACTGCCATGTTGGCAGGGTTATCTTTAGTATTCCAGGCGAGCCAGAGTTCTCATTTTCCAAAGGAGCAGTGGAGCCATCTTCTCCAGTGTTACGGATGGCAGTAGCAGCAGTGCAGTTATCCAGGATAGTTGAAGAGTTTCCAGATGTCTTCCCAGAGGAGCTTCCAGGGATGCCGCCAGAGCGGAAGATTGAGTTCACTATAGACTTGATCCCCGAAACAGTACCAGTATCAGAGAGAGTATACAGAATGGCGCCTTCAGAGTTGGAGATTTTGTACAAGATGATTGAAGAACTCAGGACCAAGGGATTCATTCGTGCAAGTGGATCGCCTTGGGGAGCCCTGATGCTTCTTGTGAAAAAGAAGGATGGTACGTCCAGGTTATGTGTAGATCATCGTACATTGAACTCAGTGACAATCAAGAACAGATACCCTCTCCCGAGGATAGATGACTTGTTTGATCAACTTAAAGGGGTTTCAGTGTTCTCGAAGATAGACTTGCGGTCAGGATACCACCAGATCAGAGTAAGAGAGCAGGACATCCCGAAGACAGCTTTTCGATCGAGGTATAGACATTAGGAGTTCCTTGTTATGCCCTTTGGAGTGACCAATGCGCCAGCCGTATTCATGGACCTCATGAATCGTATTTTTATGCCTTACCTGGATCAGTTCGTGATCGTGTTCCTAGATGATATCTTAGTCTATAGCAAGAGTGAAGCAGAGCATGAACGGCATCTCAGAATCGTTCTTCAGACGCTTAGGGAGCACCAGTTGTACGCCAAGTTCAGTAAATGCGAGTTCTGGCTCGATCGCATTTCGTACTTGGGTCACATTATTACTCGAGGAGGAGTGGAAGTAGATCCCAAAAGATTGTGGCTATCGAGTCATGGCCAGTACCCAGCTCAGTGGCAGAAGTTCGCAGCTTCCTTGGATTAGTCGGCTACTACCGGCGATTCGTTTCAGATTTTGCAAGGATTTCAGCGCCGATGACCTAGTTGACTCGTAAGGATGTGCCGTTTGTTTGGACAGTGGAGTGTCAGGAATCATTCGAGAAGTTGAAGCGAGGTTTGATAATGGCTCCCATTCTCACACTTCCAGATGGGACCGGAGGATTCACAGTTTATTGCGATGCTTCAGGCAGAGGATTGGGATGTGTCTTGATGCAGCATGGGAAGGTAATATCTTATGCATCGTGTCAACTTCGTGATCATGAGAAGAGTTACCCGACCCACGACTTGGAGCTAGCAGTAGTGGTGTTTGCACTTAAGTTGTGGAGACACTACTTGTACGAAGATAGAGTGGAGATATTTACTGATCACAAGAGCCTGAAGTATGTTTTCAACCAGAATGACCTTAATATACGGCAGAGAAGATGGCTTGAGCTACTGGTGGACTACGATGTAGATTTGTAGTATCACCCAGGGAAGGCCAACGTAGTAGCAGATGTGTTGAGCAGGAGAGCCGGAGTTTATTTCCTGACGGCACAACCAGAGTTATTGGTAGATTTTTAGAAGATGGGGATTGAAGTGGTTCTTCCTACCAGCGTGGCATTGATGGCCAGTCTACAGGTTCAGTCCAGCATAGTTGAGAGGATCCGGACGGCACAATCTACAGATTCCAAGCTTCAGCGGCTCAGAGCAGAGTGTGAGGCAGGAAGAAGGCCAGAGTTATGTATTCATGAGGATGGTAACTTCGACACAGCACTCGTCTTTGTGTACCCAGTGGAGATATCAGACAGGAAGTCATGGCAGAAGCTCACAGCTCGCAGTTTTTTATTCATTCCGGTGGCACGAAGATGTACCGTGATATCCGTCAGCACTTCTGGTGGAATGGCATAAAGAGGGAGATAGCCCGGTTTGTCTCTCGGTATTTGGTTTGCTAACAGGTTAAAGCTGAACATCAGAGGCCCGCTGGACTTCTTCAGCCCTTGTCGATTCCAGAATGGAAGTGGGAGCATGTGACCATGGATTTTGTGACTGGATTGCCTAGATCCCCAGCTGGTCGAGATGCTATTTGGGTTATAGTTGACCGGTTCACGAAGGTGGCTCACTTTCTTTCCTTCAGAGTTGGGCAGTCAACGGCTCAGTTGGCAGAGATGTACTTCAGGCAGATTGTCAGGCTTCACGGTGTGCCCGTCAGTATCACCTCGGACCGAGATTCAAGGTTTATATCGCACTTTTAGCGTAGCTTGCAAGAGAGTTTGGGAACTCGTCTCCAGTTCAGTTCAGCATATCATTCGCAGACAGATGGCCAGTCAGAGCGCACAATCCAGACTCTTGAAGACATGTTGAGGTCTTGCACCCTCGACTTCGGTGGTTCGTGGGAAGATCACCTGCATCTGGTGGAGTTCTCGTACAACAATAGTTTCTAGGCCAGTATCTAGATGGCTCCGTTCGAGGCTCTGTATGGTAGGAAGTACAGATCCCCGCTAGCATAGGATGATGTCGGAGAGAGGCAGATGCTCGGTCCAGAGATGATTGCCCAGACAGTTGAAGTGGTCAGAAGGATCAGAGATCGTCTTCGAGTTGCCCAAGATCGCCAGCGGCATTGGGCCGATGCTCATCGACGTCCCCTAGAGTTTGCTATCGGCGACCATGTATTCCTTAGGATCTCGTCTAACCGCGGCGTCATTCGCTTTGGCATACGGGGAAAGCTTAGTCCTAGGTATATAGGACCGTTCGATATCCTGGAGCGAGTAGGAGATGTATCCTATCGTCTTGCTCTTCCACCATCGCTAAGTGAGGTACATGATGTATTCCATGTGTCCCAATTATGACGGTACTTTCCGGACCCGAGCCATATCCTGGATCATTCAGAACTGGTTGTTGGTACCAACCTTTCGTATGAGGAGAGGCCCGTGTCTATATTGGACCGGAGGGAGAAGATACTCAAGAACAAGACTATTAACTTAGTCCGTGTTGCTTGGGGTCATCACTCTCTAGGTGAGTCAACATGGGAGCGTGAGGACGACATCCGATCGCGATATCCCGACTTGTTTGACTCATAAGGTATAATGTCTTCCTTATGCCTTATGCTTTCCATCCCTTGCTTGCATGAATGATTGTATAATTGAACTGCTTAGTGTAGATTGTTGGTGCTTAGTATAACTTATCCTTATCTCTCTAGCCCCTTGATTAAATTCCGAGGACGGAATTCTTTTAAGGTGGGTAGAGTTGTAACACCCATATTCTGAATACGTATTTTATCAAGCTTGCATGTATTTTAGACCTGTATTTATTTTCTCGAATTTTGGCATGTACTTGTAATTGGCTTGACTTGCAGATTTTGGTTTTCTCGTAAAATGGGTTTTGGCATGACTTGGTTTTATTTTGTGGAGGAGAATTGGTTTAGTTTGGTTTGGTTTAGTTTGGTTTAATATGTATGGAACACCTTAGCCTATGCTCCACCCTCAACACAACACAACCACCCTCATTAAAACCCTACCAACCTTTTCTCTCTCCTCATAACTCTTTCATTTATTTTCTCCATCTCCTTCTTCTTCCTTCCTCTACACAACACCATCACCCATAGGCAAGTGTACCTTACCACCAGATAAGAACCACATTTTATTTGTTCATTAGCTAGATTAGGCCATGGTGATCAACATTAGTGCTTGATATTTTGTGATTTGGAGTCTTCATTGTTCTAGATCTAGGTTTTAACTATTTTCATATTTACATGGTTTTGATCTATTTTGGTTGGATTTTTGTGGGTGTTGATGCTTCCATGTGGAAAAGAATTCAATTTTACTCAAGTTAGACCTTTGAAAATCTAGATTTGGTTTTGATTTGACCAAGATATGAAGAATGGAATTTTTGGTGTTCTTGAGCTTCCTCTCGGCCTGGAGAAGAAGACTGCAGCCTGTGCTCTTTAGCGCAGTACTGGACTGCGCACCCCCTCTCGGCCTGCGCTCTTTAGCGCAGCGCCGACCGTGTTGCTTGCCCCTTGGCGAGCTGCGCTCAGCCCTATGCGCCATCCATCCATGCGCAGTCTGCTCCTGCGCAGTCTGCTCCTGTGCAGTCTGCTCATGCACAGTCTGCTCCTGCGCAGTCTGCTCATATGCAGTTTGCTCATGCGTCATCTGCCCCTGCGCAGCTCATCCCGGCGCAGTTGGCTCCCTGCGCCCTGTGCTCCTGCGCACTTGGCCCATGCGCCATCTGCTCCTGCGCCCTATACTCCTGCGCACTTGGCCCATGCGCCATCTGCCCCTGCGCCCTGTGCCCCTGCGCACTTGGCACCCTGCGCAGCTGACACCCTGCGCAATCCAACCCCTGACCCCTTGTGCAACCATTGGCTCTTGGAGTTTTGGTTTTTATTTCTTTAAGCTTGGCTCTTCTATAGCCCTGTATATTGATATTTTATTAGATATTTTACGCCCATTTTATATCCTTACGCCTTTTGTCATGAACTTGATTTTTACTTAATATGTTTGGAATGACTATTGTACATGGCATGGTATGACAAGGAACTAGCATAACACGACAGTGACCCGTAGTGGTGCACTCCTGACATGACCAACCTGACATGATAGTGGCCCGTCGTGGCGCACTCCTGACAAGTACCCTGACATGATTTATCTTGATGCTGTTGCGACGGCTAACTTGACTCGTATAATCAACTTGATACCGTGGGTGTTCCTGCTTGCTTGCTTGTGTAATCCACTTGTCTTGTCTTGCATCATGTCTAGGACATGACTCCCTGGTTCCCACGGTCAGGGATTCATACTGAATATGGATTAGGCTAATGACTAGAACAAACTATAGTTCATGGAGAATTTCCAGTCACAGGCAATCTCGTTATCTGGGCGCTCTTAATCGGACTTGTAGCTTGCCGACGAGTAGAGCACATTTCCAGCGCACTGTCATGTGTTGTACCCTCTAAGTCACCTAAGGGTATATCGTCTCCGGGGCGATGTACCCAACCATACTCTCAACCCGCAGAAGGATAACTGGATGGTCTGCAGGGCTTGGGACTGGGAATTTCTCACTTGCATCTTGTTAGTTATTAGGCTTATGATAACCCTAGTTAGTTAAAGTAGTAAGCCGTAGTATTTTGCTTGGCCACTTGTGAATGGATGATGTCTAGCCCTGTCTAAGTCTTGTCTAGTTCCAGTACCTGGTCCTCCTGAACATGATTGTTTTACTTATCTTAACAATAAATGGATAGGAACAGAAGCTATTCAGGCGAAGGGTTACAACCCCGGTCCTTGTTTGGTTTACGGGTTGTAACCTGGCTCCCAGAATGGTTCCACGTCCCTAGTCATTTATTGTCCTGACGTGCTCTTGATTACTTGTACTTTTCTTTCATTTACTTATGTTCTGATATGCTGACTTTTGTTCTTATTTCGTGGCCTCCTTTGTGGCACTTGCTCTTTCTGGGGTTTGACCCAGCTGGTTTTGTGTGGCCAGATTTCGGAGCAGCTCCCGAGGATCTTCCGAACCTCCAGCCCGATGGTGGCGACTAGAAGGAACCCGGGCTACGAGTGGGTTTTCTATTTTGTTTCTCTCACTCTATTGTAAAGTTATTCTTTTGAGGCCTTTAGCCGACGAGCACCTGTTAGCTCGATGCACTTTACTTACTGTCTGCCTACGGGCTGTAAACATGATTAACAAATCCTAGGGTTGATCATGTATGACTTAACTCTTGTTAGTCCTCACATTTTGTACGACTAGCTTCATGATCAACTGAATATGTAATATTTGGGACGCCTTTTATTGTATATTTGGTGGTCAAACATCTTGTGATTATATTATTTGCTTGAGATTGAGACAGTAGGCTTGACCTTAAGAGACTGTTGGCTTGTAGTAAACCCTCATATCTAGACAGCCATGACCGTATAGCGAGATGGACTTCATTTCAATATACGTAGCTGGCTATGTTCGCCCCCGCTCTCCAGTATTCTGGTTATGGGGCGTGACCGATTGTTAGCCCAATGATCATATCATGTTTTTTGATATGGCTAATCAATTAAGTTTAACTAGTGATGTCACTAATATTCATGTAATCACTATCATGTTGCTACTTAAACTTAGCATTGTCCTATGAACTTAGCATTGTCCTAAATGGTCTATATCATATTACTATAATTATACCATACTGAATCATATTGTTTTGTTCGTCTAACATGTACTTGCAGACAAGCAGTAAGCATGATCAAACCAGGACATACGCAACAAAGAATTATTGATGGGCAAAAGACGGCATAATACAAGAAGATTTCTCTGCACCGCCTAACGACCTATCCGTGGCCTCGTATCGGGGGTTCCGCTGACCGGTCAGCGGACGGGGGTCGAAGGGGCAGCACCCCCCGTGGGGGTTCGGAGGCGAAGCCCCTGAAAGGTATTCAGATTTCCAGATCTGTTTATCTTTGGACAATTGTCGTCAAGGAAAAATGAGTCTGCTCAAATGTCAGAAGAAATACGTCATCAAACGGGCTATTAGTTTTTATATTTATTCTGTATTTTTTCCTTTTATTAAGTATAGGAAAAATATGAGACTGATCGGATCGGTATTGGCTTAGGTTATTCACAGTCCACAAATAAAAATAAGCCTACATGCGTATTCCCAAAATCCATAATTCCAAAAAGCCCAAAACCTATGCAAATTTGGTTCATTCCTTACAGTTCTGACCCAAGAGAACTCTGACAGAACTCTGACCGAGTTCGGTCCGAGTTCGGACCAAGTTCGGTCTGGGTAAATTCGAAATACAGTTCCCACCAAATCTGCATCCAGCGTTCGTTTGCGAAATCCTAGCATCCGAACTCTGCCCGAACTCTGCCCGAGTTCGGTCCCCCAAAAATACTATAAATAGAGTTAAGATTACCATTCATTTCAATCATCCCATTTTCATCTCTTCTCTATCTAAAGTGTTCTGAGCTTTTTACTTTCATATCTAAGCCTTTACACTCTTAGCCTAGCCTGTACAGGTTCTGTTTAATCTAGAGTTTGGTGTAGAAGAGTTGTATCGGAGGCTGTATTCAGAAAATGTTCTAGTTTTCCAATTGCCTTCTGGAGTCGGTCGTGCGCTCGTCACCAACCACGGTGTTGAGAAGTCGGTCGTGCACTTGTCGTCAAGCACGGTGTTGTAAGAGTTGCAAGCGCTCAGTTAAAGCTTGTGTCATAGTGGATTAACAGTGAGCAAGAGTACTCGCGACTGGACTAGTCCTCTCAGAGGAAAACCAGTAGACATCATGGTGTTCACTGAGTTTGAATTTTGACTCTTACTTTACCGTATTTTATTTACCGTCTTTTATCTGCCATAATATATAATTGCTTAATATTTTTCATTGGTTATTATTTTTCGTTGCACACGCACACACTCTATTCACCCCCCTCTCTAGAGGTGCTCAACGGTCCTACAGTCCCTACACACACAAGCACATACTGCAATCCAATGCTCCTCTGCAGTTGCTGCAAAGCATATAACCCTTGCTGCCTGCTACTAGCAGTTACCAACTGCAGCTACTGAAAATCCTCCAAAATAGTTTCCAACTGCACTGAACCTGTCTACACTTGGACACATGCACTGGTTGTAGTTGCCAACTGTAATTTACTATAGTTTGCATCCTGCATAAACTACAGTTGATCACCCTCTACTGCAATCAGTCCAGGCTACTCCACCTGACCATTACTCGTCACAGCCACTCCTGAACACTCACTCAATACACTTTAGTAACACACTGCCTGCACTAATATCTGCTACCCTTTCTCCTTCTGCGGGTACTCAACTGCTATAGATAACACATGTATGTACTGTCCGTAGATCTCTCTTCGCAGTCCTATTCAAATACCCTCCTCAATTTGATTGCAGGCTGCTTACAGCCTAACACAGATGTTGCATAGCCCTACAGCCACTTGCACCACAAACAGGCACACGCTCACAGTCCTACAGAACTGCATGCTACCTAAACTACTACAAACCCATACCTACTACTGCATTGTAGCTCATACCTTTATATTTGCTGCAGAGGATCTATCTACTACTACTATAACTGAGCTAACTGATGTACACTGACCCCTGTGTCTCATATTCCTTGCTTACTAGCTATGCCTACCTATCCAGATATGGCAGCATAGCGGTTGTTGTCGTTGTAGCTAGCTGCTGCATGAGTGCAATATCCTACAATACAGGAGACAACTGCACAGGCCAGTGCATAAGTATCCATTGCTGCCACTAATCCCTCTGGTATTGCTGCTGCAAATAGTTGCTTCTACCGTTGTCTACATAACTCCCCTTAACCACTGATACACTGCTACACACATGGAGCACACACACACACACATACCAACTGACTAATACATAACAATTGTAGGATACAAATCTAAATGTAGGATAAACATAGACAGACACACAAATACATACATGCACACTCACTCATGATCAGTACCAGCATAACACATACGCACACACTATTATATTTAACATCTATAACATCATACAAGCTCATAATTAAGTGTGTTCATATGTGAACATACATAAATATATAATAGCATATTTCTCCATAATACATATAGTTGTGCATATAGACATATCTCATCTCCTCTTCTACAGCAATACTCATACATGCATAGGTAGCCAAATACAAATATTGGCACTCATATATATATATATATATATATATATATATATATATATATATATATATATATTATATATATATATATATGTAAGAATATATATATATATAAGAATATATATATATATATATATATATATATATATATATATATATATATATATATAAGAATATATATATATATATATATAATATATATATATATATATATATATATATATATATATATATATAATGTAAGAATATATATATATATATATATATATATATATTCTTACATATATATATATATATATATATATATATATATATATATATATATATATATATATATATCTATATATATATATATATATGTAGAATATATATATATATATATATATATATATATATATATATATTTTATATATATATATATATATATATATATATATATATATATATATATATATATATATAATATATATATATATATATATATATATATATATATATAGGGAAAACGGTATATGAGCCATAGGCTTATATTCTTATATGAGCTATCTCACGTGACTTCTATTTGGACGAATAAAATAACAGTGACTTGGAAGAGAAAATTTAAATAGATGAAAATAAAATATCTCATAAAAGATTTGATAAATAATAACTTACTATATCTTTGCTAGGAACTTGCCAAATAAGTTTGCCTAGAAATTTAAATATGAATAATGCCATTTCTCTCTCCAAATTAAAATTAACATTAAAATTAAAATTAAAATTAAAATTAATATTAAAATTAATATTAATATTAATACTAATACTAATATTAATATTAATATTAATATTAATATTAATATTAATATTAATATTAACATTAAAATCAATATTAACATTAATATTAACATTAAAGTTTATCTTAATATTAACATTAACATTAATATTAACATTAACATTAAATTAATACTAAAATTAATATTAACATTAAAATTAAAATTAAATTAAAATTAACATTAATATTATCATTAAAATTAATATTAACAATAGTATTAACATTAATATTAATATTAAAATTAATACTAATATTAACATTAAAATTAATATTAATATTAACATTAACAATAACATTAACATTAACATTATGTGGTCTTTTATTTCTATCTATTTAAATTCCAAAGTAAAGATATTTGGTAAATTCCTAGGAAAATCTATGGTAAGTTATTATTTATTAAATCTTTTACGGAATCTTTTATTTCTATCTATTTAAAAAAAAGTTTCCAAGTTACTATATTTTTATTGGTCCACGTGGAAGCCACGTGGAATGGCTCATATAAGAGTATGAGCCTATGGCTCATATCCCATTTTCCCATATATATATGTTTGTGTGTGTGTGTGTGTGTGTGTGTAATTCCTTGGGTGGCAATAATTCCTCGCCCCTTCCCCCTCTTTCTTCTTCTTTTTGGAAGTTTAGCGGTTTAGCGCTTACTTGTAAAGGCTTCAGGATTTTGCGCCAACACATGAATAAAGTCGGGTTGTGCTTAATATATATATATATATATATATATATATATATATATATATATATATATATATATATATATATATATATAATTTTTTAAGAAGAAGATTCCAGCACATGCTTTCCGATTCAAGTTGTTCCGAGCATACTCAAAGAAGACAAGAAAATATCAAATAACAAAACTATAGAAGTTTCATGCTACTAATCAGTCTTAACATTTTCAAAAATTGAAGTGCATTAAAAGTCGGCAACCAAAATTTAGGCTCCTACAACTTCAGTATCCCCTTCAACTAGGGCCTCATCGACAGGCCTATCCAACTTGACACCAAGATCCTCCTTGCTATAGTCACCATGGACTTCCGTCAGCTTCCCCAAGTCAAACTTTGGGGCCTTCAATATCTTCACCTTCCGGATGAAGATATTCTGAAGTGGGTAAATGCTTGATGTAGCCTTTTCGATCTCTTTGCCTTTGACCTCAAGGATGAACTTTTGCACCAAGTCTTTAAGGTCACAAGTCGAAGCTTGATTGACAATAATCTCCCGTATCTTACGGCGTATCTATTTGATCTGGCTTTACTGAGCGTAGCAAGTTCGCTTGACCTGATTTGGCCGTCTCTTTGTGAAGGCAATACAGAACATCCTCAAACTGTAACTGTCAGTTGTCTTCACATCAACATGTGCCTCAATAAGTGTCTGCCACTTCCGAACCAACGACCTCACTTTGTCGGTTGTGAAGTCCATACCCCAGAAGACATTCTTTCCTTGTACATCCTCAGCACGGAGCCTGATCTTTCTGTAGGCCTGATCCTCATTATTTTGAAGATCTACAAGCGAGACTTCAAACACTCTGTTCTTGAGACCTTCTGAGGCAATCTTGGTTAGAGACATAATCCCCCCATGATACACCTTATGGATATGCACCCAATTATGACACACCCCCCCCAAATTCACAAATACTATGCTAGAACCCAAAATAAGCTAAAGGACACATGAGTTACACTCAATGACACATGTCGATGGACTCGTATCGCTCCAATACACTATTATTTCCATGTTGATCGTGTGTATCACAAATTGTCATGATATAGTGCCACGTATCCTACTTCGGACACGAGGAGACCAATTCGCTCTAGAATTGGAATCCAAAATCATGCTTAGCCATGGATCAAACACTTGGTGGACATAAATTACGTCGACAAGATAGATTACAATTTCTAACCACTTAGTAAAGTTGGGCCTCCTACTTGTCAGGCCCCGGTTCCGCAGAATCGATCGTCCTCGCTTGGACGTGATGTCACGTGATCCTCGGTTGCGCTCGTACAAGGACGGGTTCTATAACTGCCGATTACAGCAGCTTACGATGGGGTCGTCGCATAGAAGTCCCAAGCGGAGAAGTTGAATAACACAAAATGTTTAGGAAACAAAATCTTCTTTATTGATAAGAACAAAACCATTACAAGAGGCTTGCTCTAGGCCAAGATTTACGATTCACTCAAGCTCACAATCTGTCGGATTAAAAACACTCAGCTCTCTCTCTCTCTCTCACATCTCTCAATACAAATTATCCTATGTTAAGGCATACAGCTTGACAAAGGCGATATCCATACATTACGTCCTGTATAGGTAAAGTCTTCAACGCGGTCACACGCTTCAAAATACTAAGGAACTCCATGCATCAGCGCATCCAAATGAGTTCTGCCTTAAAAGAGCAAGTACATGTTACCTATGCATAAAAACTGGTAGGGTGTCAGTACACAACCCTACTGCTGAGTGAGCCCCTCGCCCCCCCAAACAAAACCAACACGTTCATTTAGTGAGTGCTTTATATGATTTTTGTTGTCTTTCTAATCTTGCCTTAGGATCAGTTTATTTCATAACTATAAGTCTACTCGTGTTGAGATATCCTGGTCATGCTCCAAGACCTTATGATCGTGCTACCAAACTCATTTATGCCAATATTGTGGTCGTGTCATAAGATCCATTCATGTATTATCATCGAGGTTGTGCCCCGCAACACAGTATATTTTTACTCAGTACTTGCCCTACGTCCTTTTTCCTATTTCGTCTCCAGAAATGGCTTAATCATAAACTCATGAACTTAGTGTCCATTTACCCATTTTGTCTCTAGAAATGGCTTAATCATAAACTTGTAAACTTAGTGTCAATGACTCAATTCATAATATTACGTCTCGTATCGAAGTATGTGTTTCAATTATAGCCAAATCTTAGGCTCAAACTTTGTGTTACATACCGTGTGCACATTTATTGACTCATTTGTATCGTGTATACACTTCATGACTCAATCTAAGGCATGTATGTAGATCGTCACTATTATGCCAACTTATCTATATAAAAGGGCCACAAGCATCACAAGCTATCTTAGATAATAGCAGGAATTAGACGGCGTGTCATGACCCGCTCCCGAATAATCGGATACGAGTCGGATACGTCCAGCCTACATTGGAAGACGCAATGCAGTAAGCTGTACATTTCTAAGGAAAACTCCAAGTCACCAGATAATATAAAACTTCACAACATCTATAACGTCTTATAACAAGTCACCACAATCTACTAAGTCATTTTTAAAACAACTATACAAGATCGTTCGGAGACAACCGGTAACAAGAATAAAATACACAACTCTGGAATATACAAGGTAAAATCTCTAGAACAATCTAGGAAATGAACTAGGCTAGATCTCGGCAAATCCTATGTCATGAATCATGTCATTCTGCTCACTATGGCCTCAAGCTCTAGTCCATAAAAGGTGGTACAATATCCTCAAGTATACTGCAACATATCCAGTCAGAAAAGGTGCAAAGTACAACTCCGACAAGAAAAGTCTATAATGTAATCTAAAATACACAAGTAATAATATGGACTAAACAACAATATGAAACAATGGTACCAGAACTGGAACAATGAACAAGACAATCAATGCAAATGTGAATTTAAAAATTAAAATAATGTGCGACCGGCTGGAAACCACAATATCATAATAAGGTGTGGCTTAATCGTACGTTAGGTGTACGATTAGGCTATACGCAATAACCTAGCTAAGGGGGTGTGGTCACACACTAGACAATATTTTCCCAATCCCCACAAGAAAAATAATAAGACACAATATGATCAACAAGACACAATACAATCGTGTGAATCTTGTGTCCAATATGTGAACATGAAGTATAACAGAATTACAAAGTAAAATTTCAAGTCGGTATACTTGTCTTGCTTTGGAAGATCGAGAATAGAAGAGCATAAATCTCTATGTCCTTCTAGAATGAGTACAAGTTGGTTAGGATCTAAATAAGGACATTTAGCTAACTAAATCGTTTCTAACCATAAACTTGCTATATTTCACTATAATCCTAGTTAACTTTATACATATAAAAAATCATATGCCACTATCTATATAATAATTAGAGTCTAGGCAATTTACTAACAATAATACTAGTTAAATATTGCCAATTATTCATAATTCTAGTTTAACTATAATTTAGCAAGAAAATAATAATTTATTACATAGATAATATTTTGATTCTAAATATCTTACTAACAAATTAACATTTAGGGTATACATTAGTTTAATATCAAAAATAATATTTAGGAAGTACTTAAGCTATTTATTTGAAATACTTGCTAGCTAAACTATTTACAAGATATTGATAATAGGATATCATCTAAATATTTAGCAAATAGTAATCTATAACAAGTAATACTAGTAATGTATACAAAAGATTTATGGTAAAATCATTTAATTTAAGAAAAGATATTAACAACATTAGATCAAAACATTTGTTAACTATAACATTTATTTGCTAAATATTACTAAAGGAAATTTATTATCAACAAAAAATTATTTACAAGGTCATTAAACTAAATTATAGCCCCAAAAATACAATCAAACTTAACTACAAAAACTCAGCCGAAACTCCTATACACTAACTGTAATCCCTCTTCCCGATTTTTTTCCCCTTAATTATTCTATTTTTCATATTTTGAAATAAAATCATCTTTGAAACGCATCACGTTATTTTGCTATTACTTTTGTAATTTCAAAACTATTTTTAAAGTTTATGGGTTGGAAAATAAAATAAAATAAATAAATAATACTATTTGGTTATTTGGTATTACAAAAGATATTTAATTATTATCTTGGACCTTCAAATGACTTTAGAATTATAAATTATTTTAAACAAAAAGATCTTTCGAATCTATTTACGATTTTAAATACCATAGATTATCATCAAATACTAATTATGCTATTTTACTTCATATTATTATGATAAGCGATTAATTAATTATGGTTGGAATTAATATGATTTAAACTATTTGATAGCATCAAGTATTATTTCAAAGTTGTTATGTTGATTGCTTTGGATTTGAATATATATAATTCAAATTATTGGATAAAAAATAAGAGTAATATTTTAAACTACTAGTTATGATTATTTATAGAACTTTGATTAAGATTGCTTTTGAATTAAAAAGTCATTGTGTCTAAAGAAGATTTATCTATTTCTATTCATGTTCCTTATCCAATTAAGAGTTTGGCTTCTATTTAAAGAGAGTATTTTCCTACTCCAACCCAGCCGACACCAACTTCCCCCTGCCTATCCCCGACTCCATGGTCACCACGATACCCCGACTACCATCACAGCCACTCCGTCATCATCACCCCACCTACAGCAAATACACCACCGCCAACGTCATGTGTCCATGCCCATCTTCATAACTACCCAAAAAATAACTGGCACCACAATTATCGTATCCAGCCTCGGGTTCGACCTCGGGCATCCATGTCTGTGTCCCCCATTCTTTACAGCATAACACCATCTTGTGTCCAAAACAGGATACGAATACAGAAAACCAAATCAATGTATGTCCAAACCTTCGGACACGATACAGATATAATGGAAATTGAAACCCAAAACTCTAACGTATCGCCAAAGCATGCAGACCGTTCCAAACCGATCCTGCCGATGACAGCACTCAGAGCGCCCCACCGCCGCGTCCGTGAGGACTCCGGTGCCTCGATCTCCCCTTCCTAGATCTGGACTAGTAGAGCACCGTGGGACCACCGTGCACGTTGCTATTTGGCCGGGGCCGTCCCAATAGTGAACTCCTCGCCATCGTGTACCACTACCGGAGCTCCTCCGTGCCGGCTCCGGCAGTGCCATGGTGAGCCTTCGCCAGCCGCCCAAGTCGGCAAAGCCTCCTCCTCCTGTGCCGAGGGTCGCCGCACCTCAGCGCCACGTGAGCCACCACACCCTCGCTCACCTTCCTCTTTGTCTGTGCATCAGCCGCCGGCCATCGTTGCCACTCAGTAGCTGCCTCCTCAGTTTTGACCAGCATCTTTTGCTCCAGATCACGAGGACACCGCCGCACTCAAGGACCTTCTCCGCCCTGTCCGTGTCGGTGAGCAGTCCCCGCGAGCAGAGCCGTCGTGAGAGAATCTCCATCGCCGTGGTGAGCCGAGACGCCTCCGCTTCGTCCTCTCCTTTGCGTACTAACGCCAATCCCCAC
Source organism: Iris pallida (assembly GCA_029216955.1). Classification (NCBI taxonomy): domain Eukaryota; kingdom Viridiplantae; phylum Streptophyta; class Magnoliopsida; order Asparagales; family Iridaceae; genus Iris; species Iris pallida. The sequence continues at coordinate 25,792,086 of JANAVB010009200.1, forward strand.
CGGTAAGCACCATCATTTTCTTCTCCCGCGCTCTCTCCCTCTTTCTCCCATTCTCACTCTCTCCATCGTTCTTCCCTCTTTCTGTCTCTCTCTCCCTCTCTCAATTAAATGTCAGGTTTTACGAAAGAGAGATGAGTTATTAGCATTTAGTTCTTTTGCTTCTATTATAACAGTATGTGGTAGTATGTTGTGTATAATATTACATTAACCCATTAATATTATTTTTATATAAATATTATACATTAGGTATTTTCCAACAATTATAATTGTGATAAAATATATTAATGAGTGTAGACCCTACATGTAATAGGGTTAGTAGTCCTAATATTATTGTGTTGTGATATTCTAGTTATAGCTTTTTAGCCATAACTAGAATTTATGTTTGACAAATTAGGGTTCTAGCCCTAAATTGATTTTTCGGATTTAAAAGTATTCATAACAAAAATTATTTTTGCTACTGGAAATATTTTCAACTATTATAATTACACTCTAAAGGAAGTTATAAATAATTTATATATTTTTTCTAAATATATTTTCTTAATCGGTTTTCAAATACTTATTATGCTCTTAAAGGTGTTTCTATATATATATATATATATATATATATATATATATATATATATATATATATATTTATTTTATATATATATATATATATATATATATATATATATATATATATATATATATATATATATATATATATATATATATATATATATATATAATACTTCCAGTATTTTAAATATAGCTTATTAACCTTAAAAATATTATTGTAATGTTTTTCTATCTAAAATTATAGCTTTGACCAAAAACCGGTTGTCCGTACTTTCAAAATATTTATATTTTGCCTATTACAATATAGTTTTCAAGTGTCAAAACTATTTTTCTAAAATAGTTATAAGAGTTATCAGATTTCTCTTCGATTTTCATCTTGATCATGACTGGTCATACATTCCTATTTCATGTGTTTCTGACTACTCCAAGCCGACCCTAGGCTAATAGGACTATTCGGGACTCAATAGAATTATCGGTTTCACCAGCTAAGGACCCCAGATAAGTATATTTGTTGTTTGTTTTCGATATTGATTATTACTATATTTCACTATTGTTAATTTTTTATGTGATTCTTGTCTTTTTATATATTTTGTCATATTTGGTCGAGTTGGAAAAGAGAAGTACCAAAGATATGTGAATTGACCTTATACAGTGTAGACATCGTAGACAGTAATTTATTATTGCAAAATGGACATCGTAGATAGTGTTATTTTTTTGCAAAGTAGATATCGTAGATAGTGTTATTTTATTGCAAAGTAGACATCGTAGACAGTGTTATTTTATTACAAAGTAGACATCGTAGACATTGTTTAGACATCGTAGACATTGTGGTGTAACCGTCCCTAGACCGATCATATATCAAAGGTACTTCAGTCAACTAGAAAGTATTTTCTTTGTTTATTTCATTGGCTGTCCAATTTCTGTCTAATTTTCTCATGTCTTTTTCCATTTATTTATTTAAATCATATATTCAACGGCTAACCTCTTCTTTATAGTCGTTTTCATATATTGGAACTACATTCAATGAATTGTACTCGTTCCATCCTGACTAGGTAACCCAACATTTTTTAGGTTAGCCGCGACTATGCTTAGCATTAGGAAGACGGGTGTACTTACAGGCCAAACCTAGAGACAAGTTGGATAGTTGAGTATTTGTTCAGTTGTTCTTTCTGAATTGTGAGACATTGTACCTTGTATCAAATGTAAACCCTTGAATATTGTAATTTAATTTAGTTATTGTGAATGAGCATTATTTGTGATTTTTAGCATTGTGGCTTGACAGCATTCTACCATCGACACAGCGGCGTAGGCTGGCTTGGACACGCACTCGTATCCTGAAAAATAGGTACGGGTCGTGACACTAACCAAGCCCGAACTACTGTTGCTGCTATTTCCTAATTTCTTGCAACTAAACAACTACACAGCTCGGCCCAATAACCATTAATTTTGCAACTATTGCTGAAATTCTAATTTCCTATTTCTCTCTCATCTGTCCTATTTAGGCCCAGCCCACACCTAAATCTAAACCTAATACAAGTATATACACACAAACATTCTCTCTCTCCTTACCCTTCATTTTTACTAGCCGCACACCACTAATCAAGCTCTTCTTCTTTCTCTCGCCCGTCCAAACCTTAACCCTAATTTCTTCATCTCCTTCCAGCGTACAACCCTCGAGAACCCTAGCTCTAAACTCTTCTTTTTCCTCATAACTGTTTCTGAAACCCTAGCCTAGCCCACTCCCTTCCATGGCTGCACCTCAAACCTTAGCCCCAATTCGAAACCCTAATTTACACTCCAGCCACCATGAAGAACCACAACCCTAAATGAACCCTAACTCCCTATCTATCCTTCTTCTTCCTCCAGCGACAACTTCCAACCATAAATCCAAATCCAAACCTTAACCCGAGAAGCAAAAAGAAAACGGGTTCGAGCGATCGAGGCAAAGACTTACTCGGGGCCGGTGGGGATGTCGATCCTCGGCAGATCCGACTCTGTGTTAACTCCTGGCTGAAGATCCGGTGATCAACGATAAGATCTGGCTATTGACGATGGAGGGACGACGGTTACAGCGGCGGCAGCTCAATCTTCGAGGAGAACTCGATCCGTAAGGAACGACACTGTCTCTGTGGGGCAGCTCGTCGGTCAAAGAGGTTGGCATGATCCACGAGGTGGCCTTCCGGTTCTCGAAAAGTCACACGGTCCATGAGGTGGCTGCTCGAGCTTCGAAGAGGTGGCACGACTCATGAGGGCAGCACCATAGTCGAGATGACGATCTTGAGCCGATGGTGACTGATCTGAACTTCCAGTGATGTGACGAGTCTTTGGCGACAAGGCGGTTGCTTCTGGAATGTGGTCGTTCGTCGAAGTCTGGTACGTGTAGAGGTGACAAGTGTCTGAACTGGACACAGCAACGGATCTGTGTTGCGATGACCTCTGATAACTCGAACAGTTCAGGCGACGATGATGACCTCTGACGAGCAGTGGCGGAGCATGGCGACGTAGAAGATTCCTGGGTGGCTTGGTCGTCTGGGTGAGGGACTCCGGCGAGATCACGACTGTGCATGACGGTCGACCATGGCAACGGTAGCAAATCGACGTGTACAGTGATGAAGAGTGTGGTGTCAGTGTACTGTAAACAGAATCTTGGGTTGGGAATTGTGCTATAATATTTATAATAAAATACTGAATGGCACAGCTAGCAAATAGTAACAAATATGGGGGTATTTGGAATAATCTTCTAACAGATTTCTAACTGAATTTAGTTAAATACCCACTAATTACAAAATTCGTTAATAACTAACTTATTAATCATGACTAATCCTTTTTAGCTATGAGTAGAGTAGCTTCAATAATACGAGAAGAATTCATTAGTAAATAGTTAACTAACAGAATTTATTACTAATTATAATATTTGAAAGTAATTCAAAACAAAAATAGTTAAATATCAGAAGTATAGATAATAGTAAATGTCAATTAGAAGTAAAGGTAATTAGAAGGAAAGTTTTAAAATAAATAAAATTTATTAAGAAAAAAATGATACTCTTCAAGAAGAAAGTTCAGAAATTTATAAAATGGATTTGGGAATTACAAATCTACCCCACATACAAAAATTTTGTCCTCGAAATTTCAATTGACACGATAAATACGATTAAAGTATCCAAATACAAATATTTTAAAAAATGATTAAATCGATTTAACATTGAATCAAAATTCATATACAACTAGAAAAAATCAAAATGATCTAGAAGAGATAAAAGTTTAAAATCTAGGCATGGTAGAGTAATACAAAAATGATTTGTCATAAATAAATTTTAAACATGATAGAATCAAAATTTTGGCATAGTAAAAAACACCAAAATAATATTATAATAATTAAATTCTAAAATAAAATTATGACTTAAGTCTAATAAAAACACAAATCATTTAAACACGAGATTTAGGTTTGATTTAATCACAACTATAAATGCTAAAATATGATCACTATACGATTAAGAATAAAACAAGAAAAATTTAGCTATCAAAATATGGAACCATTAGCAAATTACATGCAATACAGTAAAGTCAAACCATGGAAGAGATTGGGCTAATAGGTATTGAAAGAAGGTCCTAATAAGTTTCTAAGATAAAAAAATGGAATCCGCTGAGATTTCAAATAAGGTCAATATCAAGATAATTTTCGATAAGGTTGTCAATGGCGATAAGAGATCAAACATTGTATATAACACGGATATAATCTCAATAGTATTCGAAAACCATACATATCCGAAATCACTTTGCCTAGAGTTCATGCCCCGCCAGTGTAGTGTATATTTGGCTGCAGTGCACCTTTGGCTCAATGACTCAAATAGTAATAAATTACCGAATATTTTTATCAACTTTATCCATTATTGTCATAACAACTCAAGAGATCAAAACTTTATAATTTTTGGACATAGACTCAATAATATCCAAGAATCTACGAATACCTGAAATTACTTCGACTTAGGGCCCATGCCTCGCTAGTGCGCAGCTGGCTGTAGTGAACCCGCGGTCTCCATAATCCAGATAAATGATTGCAGTGCACATCTGCCACGTCATAGTAGGTCATCGAATATTCTCTCAATTTTATCCATAGGAATTTCAAAGGAGTTTATGAAAATCTAAACGAGTTCTAAGTTATAATCATGATGGAAAGTGAAGTTATCTGCTCTTTAGTAAACAAGGAGTTTTATTAGGTACCAAGAAACAAATAATAGGATAAGAAGGATACAGAAACAAATTTCGAATAGGAATAATGACTCGAATAATAAACAAGGAAGTTTTAGGAAAAAAAAAATCTAGATGCTAAGGGAAAATCTAAGGAAAAATCAAATATTATTACTCAAATATTTCTACTAGCAAAATATATAGATAATAAGCTTAGAAGCCTCAAGTGCAGGAAATCGATAATCTCAGTGTTGCGTGTCAGAACCATCCTAAAAAAAATAGAAAACTAGCCTAAATTATAAGCATATTTAGTAAAACTATAACCATAACCTTTTCCCCCCGATCCTATGATGTGATGAGTTTTCCTTAGTTTCGCAGGTTCCCTAATAGTACTCTATAGCCTAAGTACCATTAAGATGGACCTGCATGGGCCACCACTAAAAATATGTTACAACCCGATCCCGAATAATCGGATACGAGTCGGACACTCCCAACCTACGTTGGAAGATGCAACGCAGTAAGCCGTACATTTCTAAAGAAAACTCCATGTCACCAAATAATATAAAATATCACAGCATCTATAACATCCCAGAACAGATTACCACAATCCACTAAGTCATTTTTAAAATAACTATACAAGATCATCCAGAGACAAATCCGGTAACTAGAATAAAATATACAACTCTGGAATATACAAGGTAAAATCTCTAGAACAATCTAAGAAATGAACTAGGCTAGATCTCTGCAAATCCTATGTCTCGAATCATGTCATCATACTCACTATGGCCTCACGCTCTAGTCCATAAAAGGTGGTATAATATCCTCTAGTATACCTACAACGTATCCAGTTAGGAAAGGAGCAAAGTACAACCCCGACAAGAAAAGTCTACAATGTAATCTGAAATACACAAGTAATAATATGGACTAAACTACAATATAAAACAATGGTACAAGAACTAGAACAATGAACAAGACAATCAATGCAAATATGAATTTGTAATATTAAACTAATATTTGACCGGCTGGAAACCATAATATCACAATAAGATACGGCTTAATCGTACGTGAGGTGTACGATTAGGCTATTCAATAACCTAGCTAAGGGGGTGTAGTCACACATTAGACAATATTTTTTCAATCCCCACAAGAAAAACAATGAGACACAATATGATCAACAAGACACAATACAATCGTGTGAATCTCGTGTCCAATATGTGAACATAAAGTATGACAGAATTACAAAGTAAAAGTTCAAGTTGGTGTACTTTTCTTGCTCTGGAAGATCGAGAATAGAAGAGCATAAATCTTTATGTCCTCCTAGAATGAGTACAAGTTGGTCAGGATCTAAACAAGGACATTTAGCTAACTAAATCATTTCTAACCATAAACTTGCTAGATTTCACTATAATCCTAGTTAACTTTATACAAATAAAAAATCATATGCCACTGTCTAGATAACAATTAGAGTCTAGGCAATTTACTAGCAATAATATTAGTTGAATATTGCCAATTATTCGTATATTCTAGTTTACCTATAATTTAGCGAGAAAATAATATTTTATTACATAGATAATATTTTGAGTCTAAATATCTTACTAACAAATTAACATTTAGGGTATACATTAATTTAATATCAAAAATAATATTTAGGAAGTACTTAAGCTATTTATTTGAAATACTTGCTAGCTAAACTATTTACAAGATATTGATAATAGGATATCATCTAAATATTTAGCAAATAATAATCTATAACAAATAATACTAGTAATGTATACAAAAAATTTATGGCAAAATCATTTAAGTTAACAAAAGATATTAACAACATCAGAGCAAAACATTTGTTAACTAAAACATTTATTTGCTAAATATTACTAAAGGAAATTTATTATCAACAACAAATTATTTATGAGGTCATTAAACTAAATTATAGCCCCAAATATGTAATCAAACTTAACTACAAAAACTCAGCTCAAACTCTTGTACACTAACCAAGCCCGAACAACTGTTGCTGTTATTTCCTAATTTCTTGTAACTAAACACCCGCACAGCTCAGCCCAATAACCATTAATTTTTTCTACTATTGCAGAAATTTTAATTTCCTAATTCTCTCTGGTTCGGCCTATTTAGGCCCAGCCAAAACCTGAACCTAAACCTAATAGAAGTATACACATGCAAACATTCTCTCTCATTACTCTTCATTTTTACCAGGCGTACACCACTGATCAAGCCTTCTTCTTCCTCTCGCTCATCCAAACCTTAACCCTAATTTCTTTATTTCTTTCTAGCGTACAACTCTTGAGAACCCTAGCTCTAAACTCTTCTTCTTCCTCATAACCGCTTCTGAAACCCTAGCCTAGCCTACTCCCTTCTATGGTTGTACCTCAAACCCTAGCCCTAACTCGAAACCTTAATTTACACTCCAGCCACCATGAAAAACCATAACCCTAGATGAACCCTAACTCCCTATCTATCCTTCTTCTTCCTTCAGCTACAACTTGCAACCCTAGATCAAATGCAAACCTTAACCCGAAAAGCAAGAAAAAAAGGGGTTCGAGATATCGAGGCGAAGACTTACTCAAGGTCGGCTGGGATGTCGATCCTCAGCAGATTCGACTCTACGTCGACTCCTGGCTGAAGATTCGATGAGCAACGGCAAGATTTGGCTGTTGACGATGGAGGGACGACGGTTATAGTGGTGACGGCTCAATCATCGAGGGGAGCTCGGTCCGTGAGGAACGGCGCTGTCTCCGAGGAGCAGTTCATCGGTCGAAGAGGTTGGCATGATCCACGAGGTGGCCTCCTGATTCTCGACGCGGTATACGGTCCACGAGATGACTGCTCGAGCTTCGAAGAGGTGGCATGACTCATGAGGGCAGTACCGCAGTCGAGATGACGATCTCGAGCCGACGATGACAAATCTGAACTTTCGATGATGTGACGAGCCTTTGGCGACCAGCCAGTTCCTTATGGTATATGGTCGTTCATCGAACTCTGGTGCGTGTCAAGGTGACAAGGGTTAGTGTTCGATCTGACACAATGGTGGATCCGTGTTGCGACGACCTCTGATGACTCGATCAGTTCAGACGGCAATAATGACCTCTGACGAGCAGTAGCGGAGCATGGCGACGCAGAAGATTCCTGGGTGGCTTGGTCGTCTGGATGAGGGACTCTGGCAAGATCACGGCGGTGTACGGCGGTCGGCCATGGCAACGGTAGCAAATAGAGGTGTATAGTGATAAAGAGTGTGGTGTCAGTGTACTATGAACAAAATCTTGAGTTGAAAACTATGCTGTAATATTTATAATAAAATACTGAGTGGCACTGCAGGTAAATAGTAACAGATGTGGGACTATTTGGAATAAACTTGTAACAGATTTCTAACTGAATTTTGTTAAATACCAACTAATTACAAAATTAGTTAATAACTAACTTATTAATCATAACTAATCCTTCTTAGCTATGAGTAGAATAGCTTCAATAGTACGAGTAGAATTCATTAGTAAATAGTTAACTAATAGAATTTATTACTAATTATAATATTTGAAGTAATCCAAAACAGAAATAGTCAAATAATATCAAAAGTATAGATAGCAGTAAATGACAATTATAAGTAAAGGTAAGTAGAAGGAAAGTTTTAAAATCAATAAAATTTATTAAGAAAAAAATAATACTCTTCAAGAAGAAAGTTCAAAAATTTATAAAATGGATTTAGAGAGTTACACGGCGACTCTTTCAGCACAGGTAGCGAGCCCCGCTAAAAGTTCCCGAATAACCTATCTGAGTGTTGTATGCCAACACAGCTATTTTGTTTTGCTTCTCTCAGGCCGAAGTCGACACCATCTCTGGGTTACCGTTTGGGAAGCCATTCCTTGTGCACAAGTTGTCCAATGACCATGCAAGACTCAACTCAACTTACAGTCCTATACAGTTATTACTCATTTATAGTGTTTTTATACTTTTCTTTCCTTTCTGTAGCACCGATTATTTTAGGGTCTGTCTCGACGAGCTCCTATTATTTCAGGGATTGCCTTAGCGTGCTACAGTTCCAAAAACTTTCCATTCATGTTACCATACCTCTGACTCCACTCAGGAATAACTACTTGTTAGCCTCCTGCATATTCAATTTGAACCAACCGTGTCCCGCGTCATGCCATCAATCAAGTCATACTCTATATAACAAGTCTTTGAAATCGTGGAGGCGTGGTAATAAAATTGTAGGGTTGCGCCTACCATGTCAAGCAAATTGATAGTCTTTGTGTCAACATCAGAATACTATGTTTGCCCAAGTCGTGGGATCGAAAGATCAAGTGCCAATTTGAAAACCCTGCATGATGTGCTTATCTAAGCATTTAACTTAACATGTTTTCTATGTTCTATGCAATCTGACTCAGAATGAGATTATTCCCTTAGCTATGTGGGTACGTCTCTTTTATTAGCAAATTTACTCAGTGTATTCAAAATATCCAGTTTATTAGTGTGACGGCAAAGTAGAGGCAAGTTTACCGAAGCCACCCACTTAAACGAGGAGTTGCCTCGACCGAGCTGGACTTCGAGCAAGTTGTTGCATAGCCATGTCCAAATGATGTTGCGTTTCGATGCCTCCGGTTGACCTGAGCGGGGCGGGGCACTACACTACTCACTAATTTCAATTATAATAGAATTGATATAAGAATCTGGGACTTCTACGGGATTTTTTTTTATAATTAGACATGGAGATTTGAAGGAATAGGGAATCATTACCAATTGGAAAAAGGTTCAGAATGCAATTACAAATATCGGACACAAGGATGGCAATTTGGATATGATCCTCCTTCAAGCTAGCTCCCATGCCATGAATCTCCATGAAGAGGTTGGGATTGGAGTGGAAATTGAAACAAAAAAGAGAGAATTGGGGGTTGGAAGCTTCTATGGAAGTTTGTTGAAGAATTTGGATGAATGGAGAGGCCTGTAGAAGTAGAAAGAATGAAGGGAATGGCTCTATATCATGGTCGGCTATGCATATCTGGTTTTGGGCCTTAATTAGAGCCTAATTACTCTCTAACTAAGCTTCATTCAAAATGGTTAATAAAAGTCTCTAATGGAAAAAAATAGTAAGTTAGGCTTGGATGAGCTATTTGGACTCTAATTCAAATTTATGGGTCTAATCATGCCATGACTAGTAGGTCTAGTCTAAGTTCTAAATTCCTAGTCAATGAATTAGAATAAATAACATGCTAATGCCACACTAATGACAAAATTTTAATTGGTCGAAAATAGCCTTCATGGAAATGTGGTGGTGACAACTCTACGCCCTTAAAAAGATTACGTCCTCGAAATTTAAAGACAACACAAGCACAAAAGGAAGAAGGAAAATACTTCATGACTCTAGAGATAGGGTATGGTTCACTCATCTAGTCTCCACTCCTTAGTTAGTTTAACCTACCTATCATGATTCCTCATTATGGTCATAACCTCTATCTATCCAGGATCTAGGGAAACCTTATTTAAAATCACATAGAAATTCCACAAAAATATTGTAATACCCTAGTCCCAAATTACGAAGAATTAGGATACATATACATGCCAGCTACGTTTCAAGCGGACTCCGGCCCAGCTTGAATACATATAAGTTGTCTTGGTTTTTTTAAATCTATCTATCAAATCAACTAACATATATCTAACACAATCCACATAATATAATATAAAGAATAAATAGTGTGTCAAGGTCTGCAGCCCATTAACATATATGTTTGAGTAGACCCAAAAAATAATATAGGTATATAAAACTAGGCTAAATAGCATAATACAAATAATGGATAAAAAATAGAATCATGATAAATACCTGAATCGAAAGTAGCAACACCTCCATGATCACAAACTATCTCTGGACAACCACTACTTGAAGAGATCACCAGGTCCTCAGGGGACATAGCAAGGTTCAAAAAAACATGTCAAGTAACATTAAAAAGAATATCTATGTAATAAAGGGTAACTACCATAACTATCTAAGTACAAAATACAGTTACGGACAATCCTAATACCATGCCTAGCTTGTAGGACCATTAAGTACCTCTAGAGGGAGGGTGAATAGAGTTTGTACTTGTGTAGCAGAAAAAATATCATAATTATAAATTATGTAATATGGCTAGTGAGAGAAAATGAATAATAGTACATGAGTTGCAGTAAAAGTAAAGAATTAAGAAGATTCAAACTCAGTGACATAGCGATATATACTGGTTTCCCTCGTGGAGGACTAATCCAATCTCGAGTACTCCTACTCGATGTTAATCCACTATGGCACAAGCTTTAACTGAGTGTTTATGACTCTTACAACACCGTGCTTAGGGACAAATGCACGACCGACTTCAAAAATACCGTGCTTGGTGACGAGTGCACGATCGACTCCAGAAGGCGATTAAAAAATAGAATATCTTCTGAAATAGCCTCTGATACAACTCTTCAACATCAAACTCTAGATTGAAAAGAACTGATACTGGCTTGGGTAAGAGTACTATAGGCTAGATTTGAAGATGTAGCTCGTAGAAAACACTTAATGGAATAGAGAAACGAATGAGATTGGATGATTTGAAAAATATAAAAATTCCTCTCTATTTATAGTATTTTTATGAACCGGATTCGAGCAGAGTTCGGATGCAGAAATCTCACATTTGAACATTGGATACAGATATTCAAGGAATTCAAAAATAAGTTGAAACTGCCCTGATCGAACTCGGGCCGAGTTCTGGCCGAGATCTGCCAGAGTTCTAATAGAACTGTATGAGCCAATTTTGATAGGTTTTGGGCTATTTTTTTAGACAATCTATCGAAAAGGTTGTAGTATAATCTGGTATTAGTCTATCTCGACTATAGGTTTACACTAGTACACTTTGTGTGTATTGAACAGGACCACTTGAGGTTGTTCTCTTTGTACTGACTACATAAGAGAACAAACACCTCTGTTATTATGGATGCTTGTGCTCTTAATCTGGATATAATAACAGACATGTATATGCAGTGTGCATTACTTTGACTCATAAAAGAGTGAGATTCATTATAGATCAACAACCTCTATGAATTGGGTAATAACATTGTATGTATGATGGGCTGTTAATTATAAATGGAATCCATGTCCCGATATATCGGGTTGATGATGTCCCCTTAAGGAGCGTATAAGGATTGTCATATAAACCCTGCAGGTGGATTATATCCGACATGATAAATAAAGTTGAGCGGTACTACTTAAGGATAAAAGATGTCGAATTAATATAGTTGTCAGTAACTTAATTTGATCGACGGACATACGATATCTTAACATGGGGAGCCAAACGAGCATATAATAAAAGGAGCCCACAAACATAATTTAGGATTAGGAAGGTAGTGCAACAATAGCTCATTAGTGGACCGAGCTATTGTTAATTGGCCTGGATTGTGTGTTCGGGCTGAACATGGGATATCCAGATCCGTTAGGAGGCCTAACCCTAATTTCTTCTCATGGTCCCTGTCGTAGCCTATATATATCCTTTATTCTCTGGCCGCCAGATTACTGATCAGAAATCAAATACTTTCTCTAAATTCGTGATTCACGTAAGGAGAAAAAGAAAGGGCTGCCAAGGAGAAGAAAAGGTTGGGAGATCATCGCCCACACGACGTCCAACTCGAGGAAGGAATACGTACAGAAGATCTTGGGGTCTTCGCTCAAGATTGCCAGGAATTACTTGTCTCCTTTCCGTCGCAAGTATAATTTTTGAACCCTAGTTTCCGTCTACGAGGGTTAGAACACGTATTAGATCTTTTTAACTTTCTATCGATCAATACACACACCAAAGAAAGGGTCCTGGGAATCCCCAGTTCATTAATTGGTATCAGAGCCACTTTGGATCTACGTATTGATTGATACATCTATGTTGTCCAATAAAACCTGTGCTGTGTAATAGTCGGTAGATGTAGATCTGTTCTAACTTGGTTTTGCAGGCATCTAAGATCCAACTATTATAGTCCAATGCATGTTTTTGATTGTGTTGTTTAAACCACGGACATATCGTAGATATTGTTGTTGCTTTGAATGTAATTAAAATCACGAGGGTTGATCGTGCTTATTATTTTAATTTTTCAATCTAGATTATGTGTGAACTCCTTCGGGAGGTATAGGATTGATGTAATTTTAATTATTTTTGATCAATCGTGATGGCGGCGGTGGCTGTTTCTGACACCGAACGAGATGCTGGTTTTAAGCAGTCCAGAGGCAGACAAGTGATTTTCGAACCCCGAATAGATCTACGCAGCACCAGATTTTGGATTCGGATAGTTGAAGGCGGAGCAGCAACGATGACCATAATAGTTAGATATTTTCTCTTATTTTTTTCATTTTGCTTTTTTCTGATTATGCATGTTTATTATTGTGTGGATGTTTTTTTTTGAAAAACGAAGCCTATATTAATAATGGACAACATGGACATAATAACAACTAGTAGAAAAACCCTCATTGTTAAATAACTAAGTGGAAGAGGATATTTATTTAGTATAAATCCTAAGGTCTCCATTACTGGTTTGTAGGTGATGTAATTATACTTGCGCGTTGGCTTTAGTGCTTTCCTCCATATCGGATGAGTATAATTATGGATCACCAGTACAAACTTCCTTAGGGATAATTGTAGAAAGTTACCTAGTATGTGTTTACTTCTCCATCTGAAGGAACTCATTACAAGATAATGGACTTAGTATTAAGTAATGGTATACACTTAGATACAAATAATGGTATCCTCCCTATCGGAGTCACTGCTATTATTTGTATGACCAGAGCAGGACCAGCATATTAATTTTATTTGTCATAGAGTTATGTTGACATGATAGTAAAATTAATAAGAAAAACCTACTTGAACAAAGTTGAATTTGTATACGTCCACACTATCATGGCATGCTAAATTCATGGTGTTCAAGGTGTTGGTTGTAACGCCCCAGTCCTAAAATACGTAGGACCAAGTACGTCGACATGCCAGCTGTATACATACGAAATACATGGACCTCGTATGTATACATAAGCTGTAAATATAGTAATCCAAGACAACTAAATCTCATCCACAAAGATAAATAATAATATAAAGGCAACTTTGAGTTGTCATGTACACAATAGTTGGGCGGAGACAAAGTCCACTACCAACCAAATTAAATATGAAAAAAAATATACAAGGAAAGAATTTAACAAGCGAGAGCAAGTGAGGAATCCAAGAGTAATCATCACGACAGAATAGAGTGCAAGTCATGGCCTTAGCTAGAGCACCTGCAAGAAATCACGAAAATACACACCTGGGGAAAAACCAGGTCCTCAGAGGGACATAACAAGACACATAATATCATGCCAATAAACTGAATAAATAAGCTCAATAGAAAAGTATGCATGAGTAAAGGTTCCTAACCATTCTATGTGACATGCATTTTGAGGAAAACGTTTACGCAGGGGCTGTAACGAATTCACGCAAGCAAGTAATAGAAAGTGGCCAGCAAGTAGCGCTCATCCGAGACGCTATCGGCCTGGGCAGAAGGTAGTGCTCATGAGAGTCACCCTCGGCCCAAGATGTATGTAAAAGTAAAATGTAGCCCCTACGCTAATAACTATCCCCTCCTCCCAATGATACTACACATGTGTCGACTCCACGACACTGTTTAATCCTTGATAACTGCCAAGTCTTCTACACAATATATTGGCAGTTATATCCTAACGCATGCGCACGGGGGATCAGCCTACACGCAAGTGACCTCTATATGATACTCACAACTCTCACACACAACTCGTTTATAATCGTGACAAGTTAATGAGACACACTAAATTTGACGGTAGTCCCTTAACTCTAAGCCAATTGTATAAAATATAGTAATTTGCACTTACATATAAATTAAAGAAAAATAACTAAAACATGCATGGTATTGAGCAGAAAATTTAAACAGTAAAGGCAAGGTGTCTTGCCTGGTGTGTCGCCTGGTGTGGTGCAATGATCCGACAAGTCCTGATTGCCCCATAGCTATGATCAATGCGCAGAGGTCCAAAGTTGCAAGAAATTAGAAAACATGATCAGTCACGATCATCGATGATAACACAAGAGAATTTGTGAAAATAAATACTTATATTATGTTTTAGAAATATCTATAATATATGAAGATAGATTTTATGTTTAAAATAATTTTAGAAAAACTATACTTTCAAAAATAAGTTTTTGGACTAACTCTAAGTTCTATCAAAATAATATTTAAGGTAGAAAGCTATATTTGTACTTAGTCAAAATATTCAAAATCGTTTTAGGGAGAGAGTCCAATTTTAATCAAGGTAGGATTTAGGTTAAATACTATATTTTTAAATTATAATATATTTTTAAGAATATTTACTACATATATTAAGAATAAATAACAATAATAATTTTAACAAAACTATTTATAATAATGCCCATAATAATAATAGTAAAATTATTAATAACTAATGATAATGATAATAATATTAATAATAATAAAACTAATAATAATAATAATGATAATGATAATAACAAGAAAGATAATAATAATAATAATGATAATAATGATATATATTGTAATAATAATAATAATAATAATAATAATAATAATATATAATTGATACTGTTAAAAAAAAACACAAACCCTCCCCCCCTAAATTCTTTCACTGAACAGAGAGAGAGAGAGAGACGGACGGGAGAAGAGGGGTTTTTACCAAGGGTTTCACCGGGGCGCTCGCCGAGGTCGGCGGTCGAGCGGCAGGGGATGACTCCGGCGCAGGCGTTCGACCTGGCGGACGCGTCAAGCTGGTGCGGCGGCGTGTTGCCGGACGGAGGTGGCGCGGAGGAGTCGGGCTCGCCTGGCGCGGAGTGGCGGACGGGTGATTCACGGCGGCGTCGGATGTGGGCGGCGGTCGGCCAACCCCGAGGACAGGGCGGCAGATGTGGCGGTTATAGGGGCTTCAGAGGGTTTCGCCGGAGGGAGACTCAGCCAGGGCGGATCGGTGGGCGAAGGATTTCTCCGGAGACGGCGGTCCGGCCGTTCTCAGGCGGCTGAGGCGGTCGGGGTGGCGGCGCTCCTGATGGGGCGCAGAGGAGAAAGTGGCGCTACGGGGTTTCCTCGGTGGGCGCTCAGGCACTTGGTCGGTGGCTGAGCGTCGGAAGTCGCCGGTGGGAGTCTCACTGCGGCGGCGTTCGGCGCACCGGTGGGAGTCACGGTCGGCGGTGCGGGATGACGAGGAGGCTGATGGCCGGACCGCAGGGGATCGAGCGCGGCAGAGGTGAGGGTTTATGGGTTTCAATATTGTTTATTTCTCTCTTCTTTTTTTTTGGTTGGGACGACGAATTGGGATCGGGTTGGTGATGGCGACGGTGTCGGAGAGGGTTAGGGTTGTTGTGGCTTGCCGGGGGCGGTTGATCGGGAAGTTGGTTGCGGTAGTATTGGCGGGGTGAGGGTCATAAGGCTGTGGAGTTGGGTAGCTGGCGTGGGGGAGTCGGGGATGGTGTCAGGGGATTCTGGGTCGGGAGTTGGCCGGAGCCAGGGGTACTGTGGTGGTGATAACGATGGACTATGGTGGTGTCGTGGAGGAATACCGTCGTGTCCGGGGTGTCGGACAGGGCCAAAGTGTATTTGTACAAGAAATACATATAGTACTTGGCACGGGACACGGACACGATGCACGATGTTGTGAAGAAATTATGGAAAATAGAGTTTTGTGGATGAGTACCTGCCTCTTATAGGATGTGGGAATCCCCATTAGATAAGAATTGGGATGTTTAAATCCCCCCATTAGATAATATAAGTTTTAATCCAAATAATTCAAATCTAATTTAAATTAAATTCTAATTTAAATCTAGATCATCTAACTCAAATATATTTTCTACTTTAAAACGTATTTAAATTAAATCCAAAAATCAAATCTAGATTTAAAATGGTCACAAAAATTGTCAAACATATTTTTCCAAAATATTAATAATAATAATTTCGAAAATAAATATTTTTAAATATCTTTTTGAATAATAAAAATATTAATATTAATAATCTCGAAAATTATATTTTTTTAAAATAAACTAGTAAAATATTTAGGAAGTATACACGTATGCATAAGAAATAATTGTTATAAACGAAGGGCCTTGTATAAATAAATAAAATAATGAGCTTGAGATTTTGGTACGATAGCTAAAATAATTATTACATATATTATTTTGAATTGATACAAATAGAAAAATATTTTTAAAAGAAATATGTACGCTCGCACATATTCGCACTCGTCGAGCAATTTCGAAAATCAAAATTTCGCGCGTGACGTACAATACGACTACGCGACGTACAATACAAAAATTTTAAATCAGTATCAATTTAATAACAAAAAAAAAAATAAGTAGAAAATTAGGGGTTTTACATTGGTGAATTTCTTATTATTGTTTTGAGGGAACCAATATTTAGTTAATTCAAGAAGTTTTTTTTCCCTACATAATTTTATTTATGTGATTCTCAGGATTTCAAAAATAGGTTCTTTCAGTCCACTTATGGTGATTCTTAAAGAAAACAAACTTACTGGACCAAATTATATTGACTGGAAACGTAATTTAGACATTGTTCTGACTGCAGAGGAGTACAAATATGTACTTGTTGAGGAATGCCCACCTAAGCCTGATGCTAACTCTGATGAAGAGGTCATAGAGGCTTATAAGAAGTGAAAAAAGGCAGATGAGATGGCACGGTGTTACATTCTGGCATCTATGTCAAATGTACTGCAACATCAGCATCAGGCCATGGCCACAGCTTATGACATGATGTATAACCTCAAGGAACTATTCGGACATCAGAGTAGAGCAGCTAGGCAGTTTGCTATGAAATGTTTGATGAATACAAAAATAGCTGAGGATACACCAGTAAGGGATCATGTTCTCAAGATGATGGGTCATCTGAATGAGATGGAGATCCTTGGAGCTGAAATCGATGGGAAATTCCAGGTCGATATCATTCTCGGAACTCTGCCTAAAAGTTTTGATAATTTTTGCCTTAATTACAACATGAGCAAAAGATTGTATAGTTTGGCAGAACTTGCAAAAGAGCTATAGGATGCTGAATCTTTCTTTAGGCAGAGTGGTCATGTTTTTATTTCTGAAAAGGCTTCTACTTCTAAGCCAGAAGGCGGTAAGAAGAAGAATAACATTCAGAAACAAGCAAACTCAGCAAAGAAGGGCATGGGAACTCAAGGCGTGGTAAAAAAGCCGAAAGGCAAATATTTCAAGTGCAAAGGGTCAGGACATTGGAAGACTGATTGTCCACTTCTCAAACAAGGGAACAAAGAAGGTATATCTCATTTACTAGTAGTTGAAACATGTTTAGCGGTATTATCTACCGGCACCTGGTGTGTAGATACAGGAGCCACTAATTATGTCTGTAATACATTACAGGGGTTCCAGGAAACCAGACGGCTCAGTGATGGAGAGATATGCTTGTTCATGGGTGATGCTACAAACGTATCGGTCGTTGCATTAGGAGATGTTACTTTATCTTTTGGTAGAAATAAGTCTTTGACATTGAAAGATCGTCTTTATGCACCTTCACTTAGAAGGAATTTAGTTTCTGTTTCTATGTTAGTTAAGGATGGATATTCAGTTTATTTTAATGACAATATTGTTATTAGAAAGAATAAACATTTTATCTGTTCTGGTGCATTGGTTGATAATTTGTATGTTATTTATCCTATTTTGCCCACAATGCAACTTATGTAAATGAATAATATGTTATCTAACTTAAATAAGAGAAAAGAACCTTCTTGTATGAACCAAACATATCTTTGGCACTTACGATTGGGGCATATTAACCTAAGAAGGATTCAAAGACTGGTTGAAGATGGACCTTTGAGTTTATTGGAAGTGGAGGCACTACCAGTCTGTGAATCCTGCTTGGAAGGTAAAATAACCAAAAGGCCTTTTACGGCGAAGGGGTATAGGGCCAAAGATGTGTTGGAATTGGTTCATTCTGATTTGTGTGGACCCATGACTATCCAAGCTAGAGGTGGCTTTAAATTTTTGTCACATTTATTGACGATTATTCAAGGTATGGATATATTTATTTGATGCGCCCGTAAGTCTGAGTGCTTTGAGAAATTCAAAGAGTACAAGGCTGAAACAGAAAAATGTCATGGAAAATGTATCAAGTCATTACGATCAGATCGTGGTGGCGAGTACCTCTTTGGCGAGTTTAGGGATTATTTATCCAAGGCTGGGATTGCATCCCAATTGACTGCACCTGGAATGCCCCAGCAGAATGGTGTAGCCGAAAGAAGGAATAGAACTCTTATGGCGATGGTTAGATCAATGATGAGTTATTCGAATTTGCCAGATTCGTTTTGGGGATATGCCTTAGAGACTGCAGCTTATATTTTGAACTTGGTTCCTTCTAAGTCTGTACCTCTTACTCCCACAGAGCTGTGGATTGGGCGTAAGCCTAGTCTGAAACATGTTCGCATTTGGGGTAGTCCAGCACATGTGCTGAATGGGAAAGCAGATAAGTTGGAATCTCGTACAAAAGTACGCTTGTTTGTAGGCTATCCAAGAGAAACGAAAGGAGGTTTATTTTATAGTCCTAAGGATCAGAAGGTCATTGTTAGCACCAATGCCTGATTCTTAGAGGAAGACTATGTGATGAACCATAAACCCACAAGTAGAGTTGTTCTAGAAGAACTGAGACGTGAGACACCAAGTACTTCAGTACCAACAGTACAAGAGGATGAACCACAAATAACTACACAATGTGTCACAAATGTTACACCACAACCGATAGTGCCTCGTCGTAGTGGAAGGGTTGTGATACAACCTGATAGATATATGTTCTTGGGAGAGTCATCAGACTTCGTCCCTGAGGAACAAGATTATGATCCTTGTACCTACAATGAAGCACTCCAAGATAAAGATGCAGAGTCTTGGAAAAATATAATAATATCTGAAATAGAATCTATGGATTCTAATTAGGTCTGGGAGCATGTAGAACCACCCGTTGGTGTAAAAGCCATTGGATGCAAGTGGGTCTATAAGAGAAAAAGAGGATCAGACGGTAAGGATGAAACCTTTAAAGCTTGGATTGTAGCAAAAGGTTTTACTCAAAGAGAGGGTATCGATTATGAGAAAATCTTTTCTCCTGTAGCCATGCTTAAGTCTATCCGGATTCTTTTATCTATTCCAGCTCATCTCGATTATGAGATTTGGCAAATGGATGTCAAGACAGCTTTCCATAATGGAAGTCTTGAGGAAGACATCTATATGAAGCAACCAGACGGGTTCATTGAAAAGGGCCAAGAGCATCTTGTTTGTAAGCTCAAGAAGTCCATTTATGGACTTAAGCAAGCTTCCAGATCATGGAACATATGTTTTGATCAGGTGATAAAATTCTATGGATTTGATCAATGTCTGGATGAATCATGTGTATACAGAAAGTGTGACAAAAATGTGGTGGTGTTCCTAGTACTTTATGTGGATGACATCTTGCTCATTGGAAATAATGTGAAGGTGTTATCTGATGTAAGGGTATGGTTATCCAAACAGTTTGATATGAAGGACTTGGAAGAAGTAGGTCACATCCTTGGGATCAAAGTTCTACGAGATCGCAAGAAAAGGATGTTAGGCTTATCCCAAGCTTCCTATATCGATACTGTACTAACTTGTTTTAGTATGCAAAATTCTAAGAAAGGTTTCTTACCTTTTAGACATGGAATTGCTCTATCAAAGGAGCAGTGTCCGAGGACACCTAAAGAGATAGAGAACATGAAGGCAGTTCCTTATGCTTCAACAGTAGGAAGCTTAATGTATGCAATGCTATGTATGAGACCAGACATCTGCTTTGCCGTAGGCATGGTCAGTAGATATCAGCCTAACCCAGGACAAGAGCACTGGACTGCCGTAAAGCATATTTTGAATTACCTGAAAAGGACTAAAGAGTATATGCTAGTTTACCAGGCAGATAGTTTAGTTCCCTTAGGATATACAGACTCAAATTTTCAGTCAGATAGGGATTCTAGAAAATCTACCTCAGGTTATGTGTTTACTTTGGGAGGTAGAGCTATTGTGTGGAGGAGTATCAAGCAAAAATGTATTGTTGATTCCACCATAGAAGCCGAGTATGTGGCAACCTCTGAGGTAGCCAAAGGAGCAGTTTGGCTCAGAATTTTTCTGTTGGACTTGGATGTGGTACCTAGTTTGCCTAAGTCTATTACACTTTATTGTGATAATAGTGGTGTAGTTACAAACTCGAAGGAACCACGAGCCCATAAGACAGGAAAACACATTGAGCGCAAGTACCACCTAATACGAGATTTCATAAAGAAAGGAAAAGTTGCTGTGATCAAGATAGCATCAGCCGACAACCTAGCTGATCCCTTTACAAAGAGCTTACCAGCTAAGGATTTTGATAGTCATGTTGAGGGAATGGGAGTCAGATGTATAGCAGCATGGCTTTAAGTATAAGTGGGAGATTTGTAACAGTATACTGAAAAGTAATGCTTTGAGTATAAGTGGGAGATTGTTAGGGTTATATACTAAAAGCATTACTTTTGTAGTAACCTTATTTTCTTAAATTTTGAATGAGAATCATATGGGTATCACCAGGAGAATATGGAATCTTTTAGACCTAAGTAGCTATGAAGGCATTTAAGAGATGGGACAAGACTCCAAAGGAATAGCAAATTTCTGGAAGATTGCTGTCAGATGCATAGGGTATAGGAGGTTATGGCCTGCCCTTCGATAGTTGATCATGAGAGACAATATGGTCTTGAAAAAGGAAAAAGAAATCCCAAAGTGAATATGGTACATCACAAATAATTTTAAATATGTGATCTCATCAGTTGATCCCGTCTTTGGTAAAAGAGATAAAATAATGATACGATTAAGTCATAGAAATATTGGTTTAAGTTGCGTACGTACAACCATCTCCGAAGAATCGGACCAGGATGACACAATACGATGTTGAAGGATTCAAGAGTCATGCTGTCAAGAAATTGAACTTTCGTAATGTCGACAAGAGCATCACCATTGTTTGGCATTAGAAAATATTCGCTCAATTCGGCAGAATTAAATTCAAATTCCATCCCGCTGACCGATGAATGGATACAGTCATCGGATTCTTGCATGTTGCAATAAAACATATGAACTACATTTTCGTGAATAAGATTTGGAACTTCTAAAAATTCATGAAGTCCTAAATTTTGAAAAGTGGTCAAATATTCCGAGAAAATAGTAAAAATAATCATTTTATCCGAACATATTTTCCGAAAATAAAAATGATCAAACTAATTGGTAGATCTCTCTAGTAAAATAAAAAGTGTCGGATCATAATCCTCATCATCATCAGGATGAGATGGACCAAAAAGAGAATTATACCTCAATAATGATCAAGGATGAAGATAATACCTTCAGAACACCTTAGATCCGAGAAATTTTGGGTTGGAAGACCTTAGATGTAGGTTTCTTGGATCTGGGGTTTTTGAAAACTAGGGTTTATGAGGCTTGGTCAGCTGTTTTGGAGAGGAAGATGAAGTAGAGGGGGCTGTTATTTCGAATTGCTAATGTATGATAGGTCCCCACAGAGTTCGGCCCGAACTCAGCCACTTGAATTTTAGTTCATATTTGAGTAATGAATGATAAAAATAACCTAAAAACTTGTAATTCATTGATTAATTAATATCCATTACCTTGGGTTAGCTGTAGGGGTCCGATCCTAGCTAGCGATAGTCCGAAGACACTTTGCACCGTTTCGCTTAGGCTTTTATGCCTTGGTGATAAAATGACCCTTTCGGCTCGTACCCAAAATAACTTCGATTAGTATATCGTTAAATTTTAAGTTTTAAGTGTTTTATTAAATATAACACATTATGACTCTAAAATTCAAGAATGCCTAGCTCATGATGCAAATAGTTAAAATGATCTTCGGCTAATGGTTTTGTGAATATATTTGCCAGTTGATTATCTGTGTCAATAAATTCTAGACAAATATTCTAATATTGTTGGTGATTATGTAAAAAGTGGTGATCATGTAAAAAGTGGTGACGTATTTCTATGTGCTTAGTGCGTAAGTGACATGTTGGGTTCTTAATCAGATTAATAATGCTAGTGTTATCACAGTATATGGGAATTTAGTGTATTACATATTATAGTCTTCTAATGTTTTATTCATCCACAAAATTTAAGCACAATAACGTCCTACGACGATATACTCATCTTCAGTTGTTGATAATGCTACAGAATTTTATTTCTTGCTAACTCAAGAGACTAAAGCTTTACCTAGAAAATGACACGTACTGCTGGTATATTTACGGTCTACTTTGTATCCAACAAAATTGCCATCTGAGTAACCTATTAGGTTAAACGATGTGATTTGGGATACCATAAGCCGACAGTAGAAGTTCCTTTAAGGTATCGAAAGATACGCTTAAAGGTACATAAGTGTGATTTCGTAGGGTTGGTTTGATATCGTGCATAGATGCAAACACAAAACATAATATCAGGGCGACTATCATTTAAATATAGTAAACTACCAATCAAACCTTGATACTTACGCTGGTCGACTAGTTTGCCACTTTCATCAAGGTCAAGTCAAGTTGATGTAGCTATTGGCGTGCCGACAGGCTTTACATTATCGAAGTCAAACTTCTTTAGTAAGTCCTTTGTGTACTTGGCTTGATTGATGAAGGTTCCATGTGTGTGTTGTTTGATCCGAAGTCCTAGGAAGTAGTTGAGTTCACCCATCCTACTCATCTCAAACTCACTCCGCATACACTTAGCAAAATCTTGACAAAGTTTTTCGTTAGTAGAACCGAATATTATGTCATCAACGTATATTTGCACAAGTAAAATACTATCATCTGAAGTTTTGATAAACAACATTGTATCAATCCTTTCTTTTGAAAAACTATTTTCAAGTAGAAAAGTACTTGGGCGTTCATACAAAGCATGCGATGCTTGTTTGAGTCCATAAAGTGCATTTTTTAACTTGAAAACATGATCAAGTTTTTAAAAATCCTCAAAACCATGAGGTTGTATCACAAAAATCTCTTCTGTTATAAAATCATTTAAAAATACACTCTTAACATTCATTTGAAAAAGTTTGAAATTATGAAAATATATGAATGCACAAAACATGCGAATAGATTCTAGTCTAGCAAGAAGAGCATATATCTCTTCATAATCAATTCTTTCTTCTTGATTATAACCTTGTGCCACTAGATGTGCTTTGTTGCGTAGAATATGTCCATCCTCACTTAGTTTATTTTGGAACACCCCTTTGGTATCAATTATCGATTGCCCAATAGGTTTAGAAACAATTTCCCAAACTTTGTTTCTCTGAAATTGATTAAGTTTCTCTTGTATGGCATCAATCCAAAATTCATCAAAAAAATATCTGCTACTGATTTAGGTTTTACTTCAGAAATGAAAAGTACGTTTGCTGCTATATCTCTATTAGAAGAACACGTACCCACTCCCTTAGATACATCACCTATAACAAGTGTCTCTGGATGGTCTGGCATGAATTTTTATCTTCTTAGGCAGACTCTCCAGATAGTTCTCATTGGTAGCAGTATCTCCAGGTACCTTCGATTGGTTTTGTATATCTTCGTCATTAATGTCGCTAGATTTCTGACTGTTGAGCTCATCAAAGGAAACATTAATAGATTCATCAAAAATCATATATATTTTATTAAAAATTCTATATCTCTTACTATTGGCAGCATACCTGAGGAATATCCCTTCGTCTGCCTTCGAGTCGAACTTACCGAAGTTATCATTGGTGTTTAGTAAAAAGCAGCAACAACCAAAAACTTTAAAATAAGAATATTTAGAATCTTTCCAAACCATTCATAGGGGATTTTTCTTTGATATAGGTCGAATTAACACCCTATTCAAAATATGATAGGATGTACTTACAGCTTCTATCCAAAAATATTTAGGAAGATTATGCTGATTAAGCAAGACTCTAGCCATATCGCTATGAGTTCTATTCTTCCGCTCCACAACACCATTTTTTTGAGGAGTTATAGGACAAGAAAATTCATGGTAATATCCATTATCATCATAAAACTTTTTAAAATCAGTATTTTTGAATTTGCCGCCATGATCACTTCGGATTCGAGTAATCATGAAGCCTCTTTCGTTTTGTACTTTTTTACAAAGTACTTGAAATTTAAAAATGGCATCATTTTTATTAGATAAAAAGTATACCCATATAAATCGAGAGAAATCATCAACTATAACAAACGCTTAGAGCTTACCGCCAAGACTAGCAACTCTACTAGGACAAAACAAATCCATATGAATCAACTGCAAGGGTCTAGAAGTACTTACAGCATTGATGGATTTAAAAGATGACCTGGTTGCTTTGTTCTTTTCACAGCCTGAACATACATATCTCTCTTGAAGGAAATTTCTGGGAGTCCTTTTACCAGCTTTTTAGTTGATAGCCGTGAGATAGTATCCATGTTAGCATGTCCTAGTCTCATGTATCATAGCCATCTTTCATCTCGATTGGCTACTAGGCACTTACTTTCATTGTTAGTACGTTCTAAAAAAAATATATTGTCTTCCCTAATCCCTTCATATACGATATCACCAATAGACATTTCATATATATTACATTTGTCTTTCACAAAATTGATACCATAACCGTTATCTGCCAAATGACTAATGCTTAACAGGTTATGTTTCAATTCTGTGACTAGACAAACGTCTATTATTTCTGGGTAGGGATATATACCAACAGTATCAATTCCTATAATATTACCTCGAAGATTATTACCAAAGAAAACATACCCTTCTCTCTTCATCGATAGCGTAGCGAATAAGGATGCATCACCTGTCATGTGCTGCAAATATCTGCTATCGAGGATCCATTTTCTTTTAGCATGAAGGTTGAAGGTCCACCTACAAAACAAGTAGATGTAACCTTTGGTATCTATTTCTTCAAGGGTCCAGCATGATTAGTTTTAGAAATCAAGTACATTTGTGTCAACTAACTTTCTAGCTCTACAATACTATAATATGTGTTCGTGTTCACCACAGTATGTGTATGTGATTTTTGAAATAGTGTTATTTATTTTTGTGTTGACATGCTTCTTGTGTGTCTTTCTTGAAAACCTGTATGTGAAAGCATGGTTATGAGAAACCTATTGCTTATGTGCTTTCTTTGGTTTAGTCCTTTGTGGTACATGCATAGTATTGGGACTAACCTTAGGTTGTGTAACAGGTGTGACCTGTTTGTCTAATTTGATCTCTAACTTTTTAGAGATTGCACAAGACTCTTCGAATTTAGCAGTCATATCCGTGAGTCTCTGTGCAGTAACTAGGTGTCTCTTCTTCTCTATGTCATATAGTTCTTGGACTTTGATATAGTCTCTTTCTTTTTGTTTTATAGTGAGGATAGCCTCATGATAGTCTAGTCTAAATTTGTCTATCTCCTCCGTATTACCGGGCTACGTCTCTTTGATATCTTGAAGAAGATTAGACAGTCTAGCTACTTTGGTTGTGTATGCCTTAATCTCCTTGCGATACTGCTTATACTTGTCTAACATATTTCTGTGTTCTTCAAGCAATTCACTAAAGACATTTTCTAACTGGTCAAATATAAAATCATCGTAAACAGGGTTTTCTAATACCTTATCGTAAGCCATCAAGCAGACATTTGCACTATTGTTGGTTCTATCCTCCTCTTCTAATTCACTGGCTCACTTTCATGCCAGATACTGGTGTTTGCGTACTTTCGACCAGTTGTTGCTTTGCTGGTCGATCTTGATCGGTCATATGGACTGCTTTTCTTCGTTAGTGGATAGTCCTTCTTCATGTGCCCCGACTTCTTGCATCCAAATAAAATAGTATCTTCTTTGTTGCTTTCATGGATATCCTTCTTCTTTTGGCTTGATCGCTTAAACTTTAAGAATTTCCTGAAGTTTTTGACCAGTAGGGCATGTTCATCACCTTCAGAATCTTCTTTATCAGTACTATTGTATGGGACTTTTCTAGCTTGAGCTTTTAAGGCGATGGATTTTTTTAGGGTTGCCACTTCAAAGTCTTGTAAATCCAGCTCATGGGTCATGAGCTTGCCCATAAGTGTCTCCAATGTCATCATGGTGAGGTCGTTTCCTTCTATTATCGTAGTTACCTTTGGGTTCTGGTTCTTGGTTACCCGCAGTACCTTCTTGATCTTCTCGTGGTTGCTATAATTCTTTCAAAGATATTGTAGAGGATTAGTAATATCAAGGAAACGAGTAAACATCTGTGTAATTGACTCACCGGGTTTTATCTTGAATGACTCGTACTCTTGTGTCAATATACTAATTTTGGATTCCTTCACTTGGGAAATTCCTTCATGAGTTACCTCAAGAAGTCTCCAAATCTTATTAGATATGGCATAAGTAAATACACGATTAAACTCAGTTTTGTCAATTGCACAGAATATTATATTGATGGCTCGTGCATTTAGACTAGCCTGTGTTTTTTCATGCTCAGTATATTTATCATGGGGCTTGTCTACTAGAACACCATCATTCACTGTTCTAGGCGGTTTCTTGTAACTGTCTATAACTATCGACCAGAGATTGAAGTCCAGTGACTTAACAAAGAAATTCATCCATATTTCCAATATGTGTAGTTCGTTCGATCAAATATTAGGGGTCTATTTGTGGATTGCCCTTCATCGTTGAATAAAGATTTAACGGCTGCCATATATACTCTCTATGCGGTTATGTATATGTATAACCTGCTTTGATACCAAATGTATGACAATTGAGTACCTCTAGAGAGGGTGAATAGAGTGTGTGTCTGTGGAGTAGAATAAATATCATAATTAAAAAATTATGTAATGTGGCTAGTGAGAGCA
Source organism: Iris pallida (assembly GCA_029216955.1). NCBI lineage: Eukaryota > Viridiplantae > Streptophyta > Magnoliopsida > Asparagales > Iridaceae > Iris > Iris pallida. Next base: position 25,819,680 of record JANAVB010009200.1, read on the forward strand.
AATGAATAATAGTATATGAGTTGCAATAAAAAATAAAGAGTTAAGAAGATTCAAACTCAGTGACATGTGATATATACTGATGATCCTCATGGAGGACTAATCCAGTCTCGAGTAATCCTGCTCGATATTAATCTACTATGGCACAAGCTTTAACTGAGTGCTTGCAACTCTTACAATACCGTGCTTGGGGACAAGTGCATGACCGACTTCAACAATACCGTGCTTGGCGATGAGTGCACGACCGACTCCAGAAGGCGATTGAAAACTGTAATATTTTCTAAAAGAGCCTCCAATACAACTCATCAGTACTAAACTCTAGACTGAACAGAACTGATATTGACTTGGCTAAGAGTAGTATAGGCTAGATTTAAAAGTGTAGCTCGTAGAAAACACTTAAAGGAATAGAGAAGAGAATGAGATTGGATGATTTAGAAATATGAAAATTCATCTCTATTTATAGTATTTTTATGAACTGAATTTGGGCAAAGTTCGGATACAGAAATCTCGCATTCAAACGTTGGATACAGATATTCAGGAAATTCAAAAATAAGCTAAAACTGCCCTTACCGAACTCAGGCCGAACTCGATCCGAGTTCTGGCTGAGATCTACCAGAGTTCTAAACGAACTGCTTTGGCCAATTTTGATGGATTTTGGGCTATTTTTGATTGTGGACTTTTGGATAGAAATTTGTGGATATGTAGGCTATATTTTTGTGGACTAAAAATAGCTAAGCCAGTACCAATCCTGGTCAATCTTACATATTTTTCCTAGATTCAAATAAAGATAAAATACATAAGAAATATGTAAAAGTCTTGACCTTGATTCCATCGCTTTTGGTTCTTGATGACGACGAGACAATTGTAGCTGGTAGCAATAGTAGGTGCAGACATTTTGACTTGAAACCTATAGCTGTATATATATATTTTATGTATCGACCAAAGTTGACATTGACTATGAAAATCAGGTATGATTATGACCAGTAGGCCAACACAGTCGTACTAGCAATCACACATGGTACCGTGTTGTAATACCAATGGACGAACGAGTAAACAAAGCCATAGCTCTGCTACAGAGAATATGACCACGAGTAAAATAACCAAGTCCTAAATATGGAAGCATGATCACGACTCTAGACGGTCGGATATTTCGGTAGAGTCCTTCCCACCCAATGCTCTAAAACTATCCAGTCAAGTCACGTATGAATCATGTACCAATAGTAAGTCATGCGAGCTAATACTACATAATATCAAAGAGTCCCTAGCCACAGATATCTCATGTCAGACTCTGTATTATATCATCATCATCCATTGTGTTCGTGTCCTATGGTCCATCATGTTAATAAATACGAATATGATATATCGCAATGCCTAGGGTTGATATCCGATATAAATATACTGACATCGGCACTCGAGTCAATTTGGACACTAAGTATCAACTAACCCTATGTCCTCAATGATTATGAACAAGAAAATAAATATGCAACAACAAAAGGAAAGAATAAAGATACTAAAATATTGGCAAGGTACACTTTTCTACAACTTTCAACTGTGAGTACAATGATTCGGCTCCAAGGTCCTCGCTACCTCTGTTACGTACACTTATAATAAATATTCTACTATTAGTAATGCACTACTAACTTACTATATATGGACTTACCATATATATAGACCTTAATAATATATTTATACCAAAACTAGTCATATTGACTACTCTACTTAATATAACATATAAAGTATTAAATCTACCTATTAAAGTACTATATTATTAACATAAAAATATCACTTTTAATTCTGGAAACATATTTATAAATATTCTATAATAATAATTAATATATTTTATTTATAGAAAAATATGTACATAAACCTTATATTGATTCTATATTATTATGCACAGACTTGTTCCATGGTTTGGCTCCCGAAATAACAAATTCTTAATAAATATTAATTTTGGAAAAATACTATTTAGTAAGTAAAAATAGGTTTTTCTTATCAAAACATGCACAACAATTAATTTGGTAGTGGTATACGAAGTTTCAAATCAATTGGACACATAGAACTCATGGATTTTGGTGTTTTGATATTATGGTAAAATGTCCGAATTTTATTAAATAGCAAATGGAACAAAAGTCGCTACAAACGTATATGCTTTTGAAAGCTTAGGAAGTATAGTTTCTTACGAAAAATATAGTAAGGGTCTAAGTGGTTCATAAGTGGCTGGAAACTTGTACACAACAGAACTGGTCTATTCTGGACACATTTTCTTAGAACGGACGTCTCGAACAAACCGTTTGGAACTGTGTGGGTGGCCAATTAGAAATGAAAATAGATACAAAGATATTTCCATTAGTTTTGGTTTGATGAAGAGATGAGGTCATAAAGTACGCGAAGACCTATTTACAAAATAACAAACCTGCTGTGACGAATTCAGACTTTATTTTCAAACTCCAGGTAACTTCTAAAATCTGCAACTCCTCACAAAGTTGTCATGGCTCTTCAGAGGCTTGCTAGGTTTGTAAAGGGTTATGTTAGCTTTGTAACAAATTTTATGGAGTATCACGGGAGGTCGGGAAGGTGTCAAAACTGCCGATACGCCACAAGGTGTTGTCGACGGCCGAGGCTGGAAGGGAATTTCGGGATTGGACTTTTGGGAGGGAGGTGGCAACTAAAATTTTAGGCTTTATATAAAGTTTGTGGCTTATATATGTTTGAGCTTGTCTAAAGAAGACTTTAGAAAAGTTTGGTGAGATTTGGTTGCACCATTTGAAAGATATGCATATTTGAATCAATAGGTAATTAATAGGTTTCCTAATTTAGAAAGTCAATAATGGGTTGTTTGAAATCTATTATGGTTGTAAACAATCCTCTAAAAATCAACGTAAATTCGTCCTAATTAGTTATGATAACCTATTATAGTCCCAATCAAGGCTTATTGAACTAGTTCTAGGTCTAGAGGGCTTATGGAATTGAAATTGACCCTGAAAAGTTATTTAATGGGTCTTGTGTGCCATTTGAAAATAAATAGCACATAGGAACTCATTTGAGTGGCACACCATTGACACGTATGTAGTAGGCTCAAAATAGGTCAAAACCATATATCGGGTCGAATGGTTTGGATCGGGTTTGGGCCTCAAATCTAAATTGAAAAATACATATAATTTTATGATAAGGGCTAAAATGACCATTTGACCCAAAGTTATGCAATAAATATGTAGTGTAAGGGAACATGTTTGAGTGGGACATGATATATCAAAATGAAGGTGGACTCTTCTAGAATACGAATATGGAACTTGTTTTAAGAAATTGATAATTGTTGTGCTTCCAAAATTAAAGTTACGGTAAAGTACCTTTATAGTCAATACTGATTATAAAATATAGCTTAATATTAAAATAACCATATTAAATAATTAAAAATAATAGCCAAAAATCAGGAGGCTTACAACTTACTCACCTTAGAAAATTTCATCATTGAAATTAAAATAAAACTATAATGCAGAAAACCTATAACAAAAAAGATAATCTAAAATCTTACCGGAATTCGCAAACAGATGTGGATACCGCTTCCTCATAGGATCCTCACGCTCCCAAGTAGATTCTTTCGAAGATGATGCTTTCATGCAACCTGAACCAATCTAATAGTCTGTCCTCTAAGCGTCTTCTCACTAGAATCCCAGATACCAACCGGCTGCTCCACGTATGATCAACTGGTTCCTACTATGATCTCAGAATGGTTGATTACATGACTGGGATCAGTTACATACATCCTCAGTTGTGAGACATGGAGTACATCATGTAATCCCTCTAATGATGGGGGTAATAAAAGACGATATGCCACTTCTCCCATATGCTCTATGTTACCAAAGGGTTACAAATCTAGAGGTAAGGCTTCTAACTTGGCTCTTACACCTTTGTATATGACTAACCATAGATAAATTACAATTATTTCGTAACTTTGTCAATCCTTAAACTATGTACTATATTTCTATAAGTTACATCACCAACTTCTATAGTAGTTAGTTAGCGAACCACTCCTTGTAGAAGCATAAAAATTTTAGCAGACTGGACATATGCGCCCAAGTCACCAATGAGCCTTATGCGCCCAAGTCACCAATGAGCCTTATGTACCCAAAGCTTCCAGAAGGTCATATGCACCCAAGCTCCAGTAAGGTTATATGCCCATGCGCCCAAGACAAGCTCCTCCAGAAGGGGGTGCACAGCCCTGTTTCAGGCTATGCACCCAAGCCAGAACAACCCCTGACTCGGTCAAAGCCACGATCAAAATGTGCACCGAAGCATACGGCCACGTCAGTCTCCACGAGCAGTCGTGCACTGAAGCATGCGGCCATGTCAGCACCACGATCAACCTACGACCACGCAGCTTGCATGCGCCTACATCCTATGTGCCTAAAGCATGACCATGCGCCCACATGAAAACTAGTGTGTTTCCTCATATGGGCACATAACATCATTCCAGCTCAAGAACTACTATAAAAAGGGGTCTCATCCCTCTTCAAAACACAGAACGGAGAACATTTTCAAGAGCCAAATTGTTGTACTTCTTGCCAGTGAGCCGAGAGTTAGCAATTTTTTTAGGTTTTCTTCCACTTTTGTAATCGGAGTGTCAACGGGGTAAAGGAGCAACTACCGCTCGATCTCCATCGTTCCATTCCCCATAATTCTTTTTTGTACTCGGGGATCCTCAACGCAGGATCTCTCAGGCATACTCGATTTATGGTACCTTGTGCCAATAAAGAAAAGACAGAGTTTCTTCTTCTTTTTGTGTGTATCCACAAAAATGGCGACTCTACTGGGGACTACCTTTTCCTCCGACGAGAAGGTGGTGACACAATTCGATGCTGACAAAGTGGGGAGCACTCAGAAGATACTGATCGTGAAGTTCGATCAGCAGGTGTTCGAAGAAATGCTCTCGAGGGACGGCTCTACTCCCTCAAAATCAGCGAAGCCAAACAAGTCTCGCAAGATTTGGCTTCAGAAGGCTCGCAGTGCATATCCTGTCAGTGTCATAGCAGATATGCAACTGAAGGACTCTATCACATGGGCGTATGGCTCTGCCACAGAAGCTCCACGAAGGAAGAAGGCTCACACCGTTCTGGGCTCTACGACTTCTCTCTTGTGTAACCAACAACAGAGTGTTCAACGCTCGAGACTTGGCAAAAGAAAACACTACGATACCAAAAATCGGAGTGTGCGACACTCTGGGCAAACCCAGCGAGGCTCACAAACGAATGAGGCAAAGCTGGGAGAAAACAATGCTGCTACACCAAGCATGCGCCCAAGGGGGTGTGTGGGCGCATAACTCTAGTCAGAAGGCTCTTATATTCGACAGATTGGGCATACAGGGTCATGTGCTCAAGCCTATGCACCCATGTTCAATTGATCCATACTATGCACCCACATCGAGGAAGCTCAGACATGCTGCCAAGAAACATATGCCCAAAAGCAGACTCCAGGGCCTATGCGCCTACAGCAAAAAGACAGGCCCTAACGCATATAGCACGGGGCTGTCTTCAAGGTCATCATAGAACTTAGGTGTGGGGGTTGCCCCTGCACGTGAACTAAGTCTGGATGCGCCAACACTCCTTACAAACCCACGTGCAAAGCTCGGCGATGCATGTGACATGGGTTTTAAGGCAAAATTCCCTTCCGCTGACTTACGCAGCATGATAAATCATAAGCATAAAGCGAGGGAGGACACAGCAAATCATGGTGCACCAGTATTGTCATCAACTGTTGCTGCTCCAAAGCAACGAGAGTACCTCAAAGGCAGTCCGTGTTTCGATGACTGCATTTCTCTGATGATGAAAAGCCGCTGTATGTTTCATCTAACATGGCTTCATAGGGTCCCCCTTACGGAAGCCCCAATCAAAGACGGTGGACCACGAACCCAACTTTCTCTCTCAGTTCCGCGAGAAGAAGAAGAAGAAGAAGTCTACCAACAGATGGCCAGCAGGCTGTCACATCTGAAGGAGTCTATATGGGTACTCGGTCAAAGGCAAGATTTCGTATAGATGACGAGGACTCCCAAACTGGGGGTAGTATTCCCTCAGAGTCTGAAGCGGATGACCTTCACACTGGGGGTAGCCTTCCAGAAGGCGACGATCTCTCCGAGTCTGATGGTGACTATCTACCTCCCCTACCTGAAGATGAGGGACTTATCAACTCAGAGACAGACAGTATCAGCACCAGTTGTACTGTTTCCTCTTTTTATCCTCGTATGTTATCTATATATATGGCAGACGGAGAAAGACCTGAAAAAGCCAGTGATCAGACCAGCAAACGGCTAGAGGGTCTTAAAACAGTATTTGCCAATATCACTGATATGCTTACCAGCATCATGGCGGTCCAAGCTGCTGGGGCTGTTCCTCTACCTCAATAAAACGTCCCGGCTCACGTTAGTCCAGCTCATAGCAACAACCCTCCTTCACTACAAAAGGAGTATCATTCCATTGCGTCTCCTCCAAATCATATAAAGGCTGGGGGTGGTCCTTCACCAATGACGCTTGACAACCGTACAGTAGCTGTTTCCTAATACCTGCTCAATCAACATGATGTAATTGATTATCTGGTTGCCCGTTTCGAACCATCTTACATAAAGACGAGCTTGAGAAGATGAGGATATATCAGCCTTATCCTCCTGAATGGGAGAATGCTACTTGTCCTCCTAACTAAAAGCCGCTGACGCTAAATTCATTTGACGGATTGACTTCTCCTCGTCAACATATGACATACTTCAACATGCAGACTCTACACTTACCCAGGGACGATCCGTTCTTGTCAAAGCTGTTTATTAGCACCTTGCAGGGGGTAGCTTTTAAATGGTTCTACAGTCTGCATGATGGTTGTATCAATTCTTTTAAAGACTTAGAGAGGTTGTTCCTCAACAGGTTTTATGAGAGTGGCATGTATGTTAGTATGTCCACCCTCATCGAGACCAAGCAAAAGAGGATTGAGCCTGTCATTGCTTTCATCGAACGCTTCAAACGGCTAGCATTGAAGATGCCCTTCGGCATACCAGACTCAGAACTTATGGATACTTGTCGACATAACTTCCTTCCTATAATAAAGTTCTGTCTAGGTATACATAAGTATGATACATGGCCCGCTTTCATTCGGGCCGCTGATGTTGCTGAAAATGATATTCCTAATCTGGAATTACTGGAGTTGAAATACCCAAATCTGAAGACAAGGGCAAGCATCCTCAAACTATCCCTGTCCGTAGGAGTAAAGGAAAAGAAGTCCTGAAGGTCGACACTTTCAAAGGAGCTTCCAATTCTTAGGGCGCCTCCGACAAGCCTAAGGACACCTTCTCCTTTAACGAAGATGATGTCATTACCATTTTTCACATATTGACGAAGGGTAATAAACTAACATTACCTCCACCATGACGTCCTACAGAGGCGAACCAACTCAACGATCCTAAGTACTGTCTTTATCATCAGTATGTGCATCACTCTACCAAGGATTATATTATCCTGAAGAAGAAGATACAACATCTTATCGAAAGCCAAGTGATCAACCTCGAAGCTGAAGACAAGGTCTTATCTTCTAACATGATCTCTCTTCAGTTTGGTGACTTTCCTCCCACAGAAGTCCCAGACGGCGTGGTCCCGATCCCTAAGGCAATAATGGAAGTCGTCAACCTGCCGCCAGCTCGCAACTCAACCTTGGTGCCACTCACGACTGAACATGGTGAGATCATGTGGGTCCATCCAGACCTTGTACAAAAAATGATGTAGGGGGTGGTATCTTCCGAAGCAAAAAAGGACAAAAAATACAAGTCATGCCATATGGTGTCTTCTTCCATCTACGAAGTTCTATCTGGCGAGACGCGATCGAGGAAGGCTTATCTTCGGACATACAACCCCGCACAAGAAGAAGCAGTACCTTCTCAAGCTCATGCTGCCCCCACAAGCTCAGAAGTCGGCCCATCTAAGCCTTCAACTACCGACGAAGCCAAGCAGAAGGAGACGCGATTTGACAAGTCTCTGAAGGTGCCAGCTCCCGAAGGCATGGATCGGCCCAACAACTTTGACATACTAGCACAGCTGGCCAATACACCTGCCAGGTCATCTCTGTTCGATCGATTGTGACTCTCCAAAGAAATACGGAAGGCCATAAGTGAGGCATTACTACATGCCGACTCTTATCTCGCTGAAGTCAAAGCCCCCGCTGAAGACCCTGTCTCTTGTCCCCACTGCCACAGTACTATAGAAGTGGTGCCCAACATCACCTTTTCACAGGAGGACATGCTACTCAAAAATAATCGTCATGATAGACCTCTGTACTATACAGGGTATATCGGGCAGTTTAAGGTGGATCGGATGCACATCGATCCAGGTTCCTCCCTCAGCATCATTCCTAGAAGTTTGCTTTAAATTCTAGGAATCCCTCTGCACAAGCTATCTGCAACCAATACAACTATCATGGCTTTCAATGCTGGGAGAAGTCACCCGCTGGGCAAGATCCGTCTCAAGTGCCAGATCGGTGATCTCCGAACGGAGGTTTCTTGCTATGTGATCGATGTCAATGTATCCTATAATGTCTTGTTGGGATGTCCGTGGATACACGAGAATATGATCGTTCCTTTCATACTTCACCAGTACTTCAAGTACGTCAATAGCGATGGCATCGTGAAGACGGAGTTTACCGATGTCGATCCTTTTAAGGGTATCGAAGCCTACTATAGAGATTCGGTACTTTACCAAACTCAGCCCCCAAGGATGACGGCAACGAAGCTGACGATGAAGCTGAAGCAAGTTCATCCTCCAATGATGGTCTCCTGATTATCCGAGTCAAAGGACGTACTACTCCAAAAAGTACTCCGAAGCCTCTCATAATCTGGGTAAAAAAGAAGAACCCTGATAAGGTCAAACCATTGACCATCACTCTCTGTAAGACACCTCGCGTGGAACCTGCTGAAGTCCGTCCTCCCAATCCTGAAGAATTATCCTACGTGGTAAACTTGGCCAAGACTGTGGCTCCTCTTCCAGATGATGATCCCCTCAATGAGTATATCAATACTCATAATAATGTACCTTCAATGGATGATGTTATCCCTGAAGAAGCACTTGCGTATTTTCTTAGTAAAGGTTTATCTTTGAATTACTCCGATGTCTATCAATCTGTAAACCACTACATAGATACGATATATGCTCTAGAGCACGGCATAGGACCACACCTCTGTATATCGATCATGACGCCTCACCTGCGAGAAAAAGTTTATCCAGAAGATATCCACTACTTCATCGTTCCAGCCAGAAAGAAAGATGAAGAACTAATCATCTTCGGTCGAATAATTGGCGAAAGAAAGTTGGTTCCGGACTCTACTTCTCCCTAGCGCGACACGGAAGCTGACTATGACTCTGGAAAAATGTAACTTTTTTGATATAGATGGCATGCCAAGAATATCATCCAGAACATGGGATATGACATCAAAAGCGACCAGGGGCTAAACTACGGCCGGGGAAGATGGTTGCCAATATGTCACTTTGCTCCTCCCGGTAAACCCAAGAACTACTATCAACGAAACGGTATTGGTTTGGGATATGTCACTCCTCCAATAACTTCCGAAAGATCAGTTGATGAAGCAGATCGTTGTTTTCATTCTTCTGATTCCTACCTCTGGGACTCAGACTCTAGTATTGGCAATATGTTCAAAGCAACTCTGTCCGTCAACATGGTTTCTGTTGACCAAATTACAGACGATGTCCAATCGATCGAGCTTAAATAATAGGCTCAAAAGATAGATACTAGGTGGGAGCTGTATTTCGAACAACGTGAACCACCTACTGAAGACGAACTCGTCCAAGTCAATTTAGGAGATGAATCATCTTTTAAACCAATCTTCATCAGCAAAAGTCTATCTGGCGATGAACGACAATCTCTTATACAGCTTATAAGAGAATACATCGACGTCTTTGCATGGAGCTATAAAGACATGCCAGGCCTGGACCCTAAAGTCGCCATGTACCGCCTAAATATTTTGTCTAAAGCTAAGCCAGTGAAGCAACAGCAACGACGATTCCGACCAGATGTCATGGAGGTCATCGAGAATGAATTCAAGAAGCTCATTGCCATTGGATTCATTCGCGAAGATCAATACCCTGACTGGGTTGCCAATATTGTTCTAGTCATAAAAAAGAACGGTAAAGTTTGAGTCTGTATCGATTACCGTGATTTGAACTCTACATACCCGAAAGATGAGTTTCCTCTACCGATCACTGATGTAATGATCAACAATACTTGTGGCTTCGAGCAGATGTCCTTCATGGATGGGTTCTCAGGCTATAACCAGATCAAGATGTTCCCCGACGATGAGAAGCACACATCTTTTCGAACACCGTTGGGGGTATACTGCTATACGGTGATGCCCTTCGGATTGAAAAATACAGGGGCGACGTACCAGCGAGCCATGAACACAATTTTTTACGATTATTTGTACAAAACATTGGAGTGCTACGTAGACGATATCGCAGTTAAAAGTCATCTCAAGGGCAACCACCTCCAAGACTTGAGAACGGTGTTCGAACTAATGCGTGCACACCAACTCAAGATGAATCCAACCAAGTCTTTTCTGGGAGTCTCCAGCAGCAAGTTCATTGGTTTCGTCATCACTTCAAAGGGTATACATCTTAACCCGGAGAAAGTGAAGGCTATCCTCGATACGCATCCTCCAAGAAACCTCAAAGAGCTACGCAGACTACAAGGAAGGCTAGCCTACATCAGACGATTCATTTTGAACATTTCTGGAAGGTGTCAACCATTCACTCAGCTCATAAAGAAAGGTCTATCTTTCGTCTGGACTGAACAATGTCAACGCGCATTCGACGACATCAAGAAGTATCTCACAAGCCCCCTAGTATTGGTAGCTCCAATAATAGGGAAGCCCTTCTTACTATATGTCTGCGCTATGGATCATTCTCTTGGTTCCCTATTAGCTCAAAAGAATTAAGGCGGCCATGAACAGGCAATCTACTACCTCAGCCACACAATGGTGGGTGCCGAGCACAGATACACACCTTTGGAAAAAAATACCTTGTACTGGTATTTGTCATTCAGAAGACACGCCACTATGTGTCTGGGCAGACTATCCACATCATATCTAAAGTCAATCCTCTCAGAATACTCATGACTAAACCGGGTTCTCTCAATTCCCGTTTCGCTACATGGACAATGTTGTTGACTCCATATAATATGTTTTTCATTCCTCAGAAGGCAATAAAAGGCCAAGCATTAGCTGATTTCCTAGCAGCTCATCCAGTGTCAGAATCTTCCAAACTCTACGACGAAATCCTCGATGAAGTAGTGGAGTCAAATACCGCAACTGAAGAAATCCCCATTTGGCGAATATTCTTTGACGGTGCATCAAGAACATGACCTAAAGGAAATATCGTGGATGGAGTAGGCATCGTGTTGGTATCACCCGACCATCTGGTTATACATCGTGTATATTTCTCATGGAACCTTGCACCAATAACGTGGCCGAATATAATACCCTATTGATCGGCCTGCAACTGGCAAAACAACTGGGAGTTGACTATCTAGAAGCTTACGATAATTCCAAGCTAATAGTTAGTCAGGTTCGAAGGGATTATGAAGTTCATTATGAAGATCTCATCCCCTATCACAAATCGACAATCGAGTTGGCATCTACTTTTGCTGGATTCTTCATCGAGCATGTGCCTCGACTACAGAATATAGAAGCAGATGCTCTAGCCGGTCTTGCTGCTTCCTTGATCGTCCCTACCAATACTCAGCAGTCGATCACAGTGTCTGGTCGAGAACTATTCTGTGTGAAAACGCCTTGGATATTCATCACAGTTACACAATGGAAACAAATATCGATGTTAAAGATTGGAGATTTCCTTTCATAGACTACACTGTCTATGGAATCCTTCCCGAGGACCCGAAGGAAGCAGTGTCTATCCAAAGGCGATCCCTCAGATTTTACTACGACACAGCTACAAAGATTTTGTACCAACGCTCTTCCGATGTTTATCAGACACAGAAGCCAAACATGCACTCTGGGAGGCTCACGACGGAGTTTGTGGTGTACATCAACCAGGCCCCAAATTACAAGATCGCCTCAGACGAATGGGTTATTATTGGCCCACGATGATAGCAGATGCTGTTGAATATACAAAAAAAGTATAGAGCTTGTCAGTTCCATGCCAATTTCATTCATCAACCTTTGGAGTTTTTACACCCTGCGGCAGCATCTTGGCCTTTTAAAGCCTGGGGTATAGACGTCATAGGCCCAATCAGCCCGCCATCCTCCAAAGGACATCGGTTCATCCTAGCCATAACCGATTACTTTTCCAAATGGGCGGAAGCTATACCACTCACCGAAGTGAAGGCGTCGAATGTGATCAGTTTCATCAAACATCATATTATCTACTGCTTCGGCCTACCTCGTAGGATCATCCATGATAATGGTCCACAATTCGTAAGGCATGCATTCTATCGATTCTATGATAGGAATCGAATCTAGAATATAGCCTCTACTGCCTACAATCCAGCAGCTAACGGGCTAGCAGAAGCCTTCAATAAAACCATCATTAAACTTCTTAAGAAGTTCGTGTTTTCAAACAAGCACGATTGGAATGAAAAACTCGGCAAATGTCTATGGGCCTATCGTACAATGGTCCGGACTCCAACAGGCAGTACGCCATTCTCTCTGGTTTATAGGAGCGAAGTAGTTCTTCCTCTTGAAATCTAGATTCCTTCTGTTCGGGTAGCCTTAGCCAGCGAGTTGACTACCAAAGAAATCTACCGTCTGCGACTACAGGAGCTCGAAGCGCTAGACGAAAAATGCTTGTTAGCTCAGCAGCACATTGGGCTATACCAAGCACGCCTTTCCAGAGCCTTCAATAAAAGGTGAAGGAAAGAATCTTCTAAGTCGGTGATCTAGTCTTAGCAGTGAGAAGACCAATGGTTATGACGCACAAAACAAAAGGGAAATTTTAGCCTAAATGGGAAGGTCCTTTCATTGTAGAATCAGTGTATTCTAACGGTACATACCGACTAACCAAGCCTGATGGTAACTTGCTCATGATGCCTATCAACGGCAAGTTCCTGAAGAAATACTATGTGTAACCTTTTGTAAATAATGTTCACATATGTTCAGTCAAGTAAATGTACAGTCCGATGTTTATGTGATTCAAAAAATTATCTAACTATTATCCGTATTTCAAAAGTCTTGAATACGCCTTAGATAATAGGTCCTCTAAAATACTTCTCCAGTAGAATTATTTCCGTTTTTGACCCTGTCCAAACTCGGTTTGAAGAAAACAAGTCACGTCCCTATTACCTCTGAATTGTTTTTCGATAATTATTTCCCCAGTGGAATGATTAAGAAATATTTTGCCATGTCCATATAACCTCTGAGCAAAGCATTCATCAAGGATAATCACGTCCATATTACCTCTGAATTATTCACTCCCACCTAATGTTATATGTCTTTCCATGTCCATATTACCTCTGGTCGGATATAGAGCATCCTCTGCTATTATGTCTATATTACCTCTATTAGCAGCTTCGTTCAACTTATTATCTATATACAAAAAACTTGAATATAAAATGGATAATAGGTCCATATCAAATTCTCCAGCGGAATACCTACCAGAAATATCCTTGTTACGTCCATATTACCTCTAGTTTCGATATTTCACAAAATCACATTCATTTTGAAAAGATTCTTTATTCTTTACTTGAACGTCTATCAAGAGACAGGAAAAAAGGGGTACAAGAGCCGTGACGGTTGAAAAAAATAGTTACAAACAAAAAAAATCTAAGGGATACATAGACGATTAATGTTGTCCCTTAGAGCTGCGATTTCGGCTTCAGACTTCGCGGTAGCTCGACGGCGTGCCCCTTCTTGACGAGCAGCTTCATCTTCGAAAAGGATCAGACTCATGTGCTCTTCCTCCAACTTCACCAGCTGTTCCTTCAAATGGGCAAAAGTAGTGGCAGTCATGGCAGCCTGAGCCAAGTAGTCCTCATGCTCAGACGTTGCAGTTCTCAAGTTGGCTTCCAGTTGAGCGATCTTGTTTTGGATCTGTGCGATGTGATTATACTTCTCGATAATCTGTGCAGCCAGTTTATTCTTCGAGGCAGCACATGCCTCGTTTGTAGCATTGAACTGACCATATTGATCAGCCAATTCGATGATCTCTTAATGAGGACATCCTTCCTAGCCCGGAAAGTGGCCTTCTCCTTCGTGAGAGCCGTGATCAAAGCCTCGTCTTCTGTACGGAATAGCAACGTCGGGCTCCGTTGTCTGGAATCTCGAAATCTGGCCACCTGACCCTCCAGGTCATTCAGAACTTTCCTCAGAGTATTAGTCCATTCTTCATAGCCGGTAATGCTCTCAAGGGCCGCCACTTCGCATTCGGCAACAGCCTTCACAGGGCCAAAGGTAGCATTCCGATTCAGGACTCCAGGAAGCTTTACTTTCAGCACAGAGTAGAAAGCTTTGATGACTTCCTGGGCTATCTCGTCATCTTCAGCGGAGGTCGTCGAGGAAGAGGATTGGAGAGTTTCTTTCGCTCCAGGAAGGGATACTTGACAAAAAGTCAAACCTGACAAAAAAACAATATATACATCAGTAACCAAAAAAAGGAAAATGTGAAATAGTTATAATTCTGTACCTTCGGCTTGCTCAGCGCTAGCCTGGGCTACGCCATCAGCCTTGGCTTCAGGGAAACCGAGAGCAGGCCCAGACTGTTCTAGGAGAACAATATCAAGGCTCTGAGCGGCATCAGGCCTGGTTTTTTCCACAAACCCAGCTGGAATGGGAACAGATTCAGCAACAGCCCCCTCAGCAGGCTGTTCAACCTCTCCCTCTGTAGCCGATACCGGCTCACTAACAGCTCCTCTGCACCAGCAAATTTAGAGGAGCCAAGGATAACCGCTGTCCCTTCCCCAATGCCTGGGCGATCTTCACGAGGGGTTCCTTCTCCTTGTCTATAAGGGAACATACAGTCGTGGTCGGCCTCACGAGGAGCACGCAAAATTGAAGTCAAAAAATCTCATCCAAAGAGAGGCGCAAAGATAATGTACCCGCAGGAGGATGAGCCGATTGGACATGATTTTCATCTAAGTCCCTCATTATAGCTCCTATTGCAGACATATCTCCCAAAAAAATGTCATAGAAGGGACTAATCTTTTGATTACCGTTATGGTCTGGGCCTTCGTCCTGATCATCCCGTCGCTCAAACCTTACAGCTGAAGAAGATCTGCCCTCATCCATCGGTCGAGGACGAGCAGGGAACACTGTCGTCGCGTCCACTTCCTCAGACAAGGAGGCACCCACCTCAGCTACAACTTCAGGGTCCTGTGCAAAGGACAAACACAAGGGTGAGAAAGCTTCTAAAGGCTTGACCAGAATGTCTATGGGGTCTAGGAAGGGATCTACCTCCCGAATGGTAACGGCCTGCAACGCCGTCTGCCGAGAAGACCTTCTGGGAGGAGGCAAGCCGGCATCCACGTCCGCGACCTTCTTCCTCCCCCGGGAAACAACCACCTTCTTCCTTTTGGGCCGTGGAACCAGCTGGGTGGAAGCCTTCCTCTTATAAGGAATGTCAGAAAGAGGTTCTTCAGTACCCTCTCTCCGTGGTGCTGCAATGATAGGTTCTTCAACAACAACTCTCTGCTACGACGCTGCAGCCAGTTCAACTGTGGGAGCGGCACATCCCTTTCTTTTACCGCCCATGGCGCGCACTCGTCCTATCTCAGCAAAAGTAGAGGCAAACATAGTTTCCGATATAAAACTCTGCTCTCGGTTATACCGAGAAGGAAGGGTATTGACCTAAATATAAAACTTAACAGCAACAAAGAGCATGTGGGTATCATGTTTATCTTCTGGCAAGGTAAAAACTGCCCTCATATACCCAGCGTTGTAGTAACTCTATGCACGTGCCCCATCAATCAGACTTCCTATCGACTGGAGATGAGGACTGGGATTGCCTAAGAGAAGCTGGCTGTAGCTGAATTGTCGTGTAAAGCGGCTCGACAAATAAGATTCCAGAAAAGTATGGTTCCTATTCTTGAACACCAAATGGAAAGGCCTAATGGATTGGAGCCACCGAAATGCCCCAATAGGAAGGCTAGTAGTAAGTGCCCCTCATCTACTAGGGTATCTCCTGCGCGACCACTACCAGACGGAGGCGATACTCTGAAGAACTCATAATTCTGCAGAAAACTCAAAGCCCTCCTGCAAACAGGCACCCATATAACGGTCCAATCCGTGTCTCTGAATCTCCAAGGGAAGGCATCCCCCGCCAAAGAGTCTGCCATCAGCCCAACGTTCATCAACCTGGGACAATACAGCACCAGCCATCCCATCAGATAGTGAAAGGGAAACTCAGTCCTAACAAAGTCCTTTCTGCCATCGGATGTTATCGCGTTCACGACAAAATGTCGCAAACCCCATTGGATGGCACAGACCATCGTTGGAAGCAGAGCAAGTTGGCATCCAAAGGCCAGCTTTACAGCCGGAAGTATCATACCCTGGCTTATTCCCTCAATAGACCCTGAACCACCAGGGACTACGCAGTCACGAAGCCATATCATCAAGAAAGTGGCTAGCATCGCCTTTTCTGACATCTTGAACTCGACATGCCTGAAAAAATGATAAATCGAGGAGTTTCCCTCAGGATCATCACTATCTTCGGCATCTACAGCTCCGTGATCTGCCATCAACTGCTCTATCTCAGAGCTCGTCAAGGGCTTGCAAGACGAGAAGAAGACTGGGCCGTCCCCCTCTACTCTGGTGAAAATGTAGTTAGTCCAGGCCCTCATATATGGAAGGGACCCCTCAGTCTTACCCTTCTTCATAATCTAGTGACAAATAAAAAAGTGACAGAGTAACTCTTTATATACCTCCATCATCTCGGAGTTCTTCTTCTCCAAATCCAAGATCTCTGCATCACTGAGGACGTATTCTGCATATGGATCCGTCCTTCAGGGAAGTTTGGATATCACCTACATCTCGTGAAGAGCCAAACCCATCTCTCCACCCGGAGTGAAGAAGGTGCATGTGTGATAGTTGTATAACTCTGCCAAGGAGATAAATACTAGCCAGTTAACCTTAATGCCAAATTTGGTGGCTCTAACGGCATGAAGAAGACCGGCAGCTTTTAGGGTGGCCTCGTAAGTCGAGAGCACCCATCCAGTAGGGTCAATCCAGAATGGGACAGAATTCCTCCAACCTTCCATCCGCAGGTTCCCTTCCGGGTACGACTCCCTCTTTGATAGCATCAATTTGGAGAGAGTTTCAGCTGCATAGGGGTGAAGATCAGTCGAGATATCGTTCATTATGACACCAGGGAGCAGCCCCCTCATGGAGTAGGACGTGGAACCCTTGACACACTTGAATATGTCCTTCTTCCGGTCACCAGAGTTGAATTTGATCCTGCCAAAAATAATCCCATACAGTTCAGGGGTCAGGTCCTATTTCATCTGCCTCTGCACAGCCAGATCAGCAAACGTCGACAGAAGGTATTAGCGCTTCATCGATGGCAACCCTATTCTTTGGTCATTTAATTTAACTACAAGAGGGTCCTCTAGACATATCATCTCGTCATTCTTAAATCCTACACTGTCGCCAAACAGGAAGTACGGCTTCTTCAAACATCATGTCCCTCCGAGCAAGAGCTTCTCATTATTAATCATCTGCTTCAGAAAGGTTTTGTCCTATTCAATTATGGCAATCGTACGTTCCGTAGGCTAGTCGTGACTAATCCTTGCTTGATCCTTATCTGAACATTGCTGATCATGTTGGTTATGAGGCTAGTGTCGAGGACATGGCAAGCAGAGCAGAAAGGGATATCGTCAAGTTCTGGGACAAACATGTTTACTGCAAGGACAGAAGAGAAAGTCAGACTAAGAATCCGTAGAGGACAGAAGAGAAATTTTCTTAGGTTTTCCCCATAATTCTTTTTTCTACTCGGGGATCCTCAGCGCAGGATCTCTCAGGCGTACTCGATTTGTGGCACCTTGTGCCAATAAAGAAAAAATAGCATTTCTTCTTCTTTTTGTGTGTGTCCACACTCCTACCTATAAGCAATCTATACAATCCTTATAAGTATGCCTAACCTTTGATACCTATTTGGGCGACAGGTCAAGGCTGAACTAGACAGCTACATAAATCTAGTGGTCATCCTTCTGTTCTGGCCTGCTATAGGTCATTTCAAGGCTAGTCTTATTATGTATAGAGATGATCATTTATTCTACTTAGATCTTCTTACTCTATCTAACACCCTTAAATTGCAAATCAGCCTGACACTATCGTTAGATAATAATTCCTCTAGTACTTCTAATCTAAGCCCTATCTTAGAAAAAAAGGTAGGAAGATTTAGTCTATTAATTCCAGGGTTGCTGGTTAGGGTCAAGCATTATACTGTACTATATCTCAACTTATTCCTTGGGGAACTATCTATGAAATTCTACCCACCTTAGCTATTCACCTAGTCTTGTAAAGCATGGATTCATATCTTCTACAAATAAAAATTCAGACAATAATGGTTCTATACAGTCTTAGGTCCAGCCTTAAGTACAAGGATTATCAAGACATTCTATTCATAACAAAACTGTAAGTCCACTTCTCTGAAATATCGTAGAATTTAAAAATTTTTATATTAAATAATGATTTGGGAATATATTTTTATATATATTTAAAATAAGTGAATAGCTTTGTATCATTGGATTTTAATTTGGGCTTAAGATTTTTATGATTTATAAATCATCTTAGTGGGCCTGTTAAAGAAGCCCACAACCCATGACTTATTAATCCTCAGGGAAAGGATTTATTTTTCCTTCAATTCTGAGTTCGTAAGAATGGTAGGCTGTTTGAATTTCAAACCAACGGCCATGGAGGCCATGTGCTCTCTCTCTCTCCTCTAACCGAATTGCCAGGAAGGAGGATGAAAATTCTTCTCGCCAAATTGTTGCCTACTCCTCACGCTAACTCCCCAGTCTATTTAATCTGCTTCCTTCTCATTGGATCCATACCATTCCATTGATCATCTCCTCTAAAAAATTTCTTGCAATCAAAACCAGAGAAAAGCTATGGCGATGCAGCTAAGTAGAAGCACCCTCAATGGACTGATCGACATGGGATCTCAGTGATCGATCCATTAGAAGTTCCAGACGACGACAGCAAGGAATCAACATCTCTTAAATCCTTAAATTTCGTGGTAAGTCCATCGATCGATCCTAAATTCCATGAATTTGAATGAAGATCTTCCTCCAATCATTTTTCCTTCGTTTTTGATCGAATCTGTGCTTACAACCAGTAGAACAAGTGATCGACGAATTGTCTCCAAAGAATTATTAAGGGGGAATTCATCGAGTGTTTGTGTCAGAGGTGTGATTCGACTCTTCGTTCATTTTATTTTGGGCTCCGATCTGATGAATGAACGATTGTTGATTCTTCCAGGATACATATTAGGTCGTTGGAAGCATTTAAGATCTCTTCCTCATCAATTCGATCTACTTGGAATTGTAAGTACCAGATCTCCATTCATTTTGAAATACTTTGTTATATTCTTATTAAATTGTTTCCAAGTAAAATCTATTTTTAGGATCCTTGAATTTCCTTGACAACAGTTTAGAAGATCGAGAGTTGTGCTAAATTCTAATTCGATCAGCTAATTGTTCATAAAACTCAGGTAATCATCTATTCCTGCTTTGTTACCTTTAATTTGAAGTATCAGGGTTCATGGTTGCATCAGAACATCAATACTAGGATTATGGCCCTATTTTGATATGGTTATGATATTTTCCTCAAACTAAAATGTTGTTGGTTTCATCATCTTATTGAGAAAGACTGTGGCATTGAACCAATAATTGATATGTGTTTAGTTAGGATTTAATTATCAGTATTTATAACAGAGGAATGTTGTAGGATTTCGAGTGCCATTAAGATTAGTTAGTATAGTTGTATTTTCAATATTGTTCACTATTTTGGATGTGTAGATCAAATTTCAGTCTTCATTTATATTTTCCATCCTCTACTCTAACGATGAGATATGTGATTGCATTAGAGAGATGGATGACCATCCCAGTTTGGTCTTTTGAAGGAACCTGGACAGGGTGATGTTTTGGTCAGTACAGGACACCTATATTAGTTGATATTAACTAATTATGCCATGTCCTGGGGTGGAGAAAGGTTGATCTGAGTGGTATTTGGGTTGGTTGCGTGAAGGCTTGCTGAATTTGAACCTAGGACTGTTGTTTAGACTGTAGACTGGACTGAGGAAGTGATCTCTGAGGTGAGTACTCTTGAAGGCTGAGATTCAGTCAAGATTAATATAGGAATCAGTTTCAGTTAGGGCTTGTGCTAATTTTTACTTTCAATTTGATAATATGGTTGCTAAAGGAAGGGCCAATGCTTATTGGTAAGGAGTATTGATAGGTAATGTAACCTGGGTATGATGGACTCTCCTGTCATTTATTTAGGAACTTCGTTTGTCAATGAGGTTAGAGAAGACCCATTGATCTAACCTACAAGCATCCTTGATGTGACTGTCAACCATTTGACAGTCATCTGTTGGTTAAGTTAGAATAGTGTGGTTGTGATTATCATTTCAGGATTGATGGTATCAGTCCATTACAGGACTGAACTTTACATAGATGACCATTCCAAATTTTTGTGAAGGCCATTATATTCTTAACTGAACTGTGTTCTTGGGACTGTTATAGGCTGTGTATGTTTTGGGTATTGGACTGGCATTGATTTTGGATAGGAAACTAAGTCTTGAACTCATCATGGTTGGTATTAGAATACTAAAGACCAAGACAGGAACTTCTGTTTAAGTTTTCCTAAAAACCTGAGTTATGGTATTGAGTACATATTGATGACACATGATTTTCATTTGGAATGATGGTTAACTCTCCCTGACAGATCAGTGAGTGAAAGCCTAGTTTAGGAATGATTTACTAATGTCGTATGAGCTGGACTGAGCCCTGTTGAACTGGACTGTCCTGTCCAGGAAGGAGAGTGAAGTGTTTTGGGTAAATCATGTATAGCCTATTATGGTTTAACCATCTTTTTGAGATTTGAGTTCAAGTTAACTTGAACACTGCCTCTAGTTTCTTTGTAAACAACTCAGGTTTCACTGAGAAGTTTATAATGGCACTGGACTGGTTGTTCAGGCTCAATTGAACTAAATCACATCAGGAGATATACCTTGTTCTTAGGGTAGTTTTCTAATATTTTTGAACTAGAAATGGTGCTAACAGTTCAGTGAACCCTGTAGAGAATTCAGATCCCTGTGGTGTATCTCAGTCAAAACCTGAGATAGATCTCAGTTAACTGAAATAATTTCAAGTGCTCACTGGACTTCCATTTTAGCACTTAGAAGCCTATTCTCAGAACCTGAGACACTTGGTGTATTCCTGTGTAATCAGGAATGTACATCCTGTGAAATCCAGGAATGAAATTCCGAGTTGAACCTAGAATCAATACTAGTAAACCTTAGATTCCTAGGAACCATTCCATACACTGTTATTGGGGACCAGGCCATAATACAGAGGTTCCTGTCTATAACAGGATCTTATTATGGCATGGGGTTTCAAACAAGTTCAATCATTAGAAGGTTTCCTTGAGATAACGTTGATTGCCCTATTTTCTTACTTAAGTATTTGAAGGTTAAATAGAATTAATGGAAATCAACTCTTAACAATATATTAGCCTAAAACTAAGTTTTGTAAATATCCATATCTTGTATTTAGCTTTATTTAAAGTTCTTGCTAGTCTAGGTTATAGTGAGTACTATTGATACCCTATAGGAAACCATAGAAATTAAGGTTTATAGTTAGGAATAATTTATGAATAGAATCTTTTGTTAAACCAATTAGAATTAGTTGTTTATTAACCAACTTGTACACATCATTATTTCATACAGGAGGATATCTGGCTCTATTGCCTACTTGTACTTTCCTGGAGCAAGGCAAGTACACTCTACGGTTTTGTGCTTTTCATTATATATCATGTGCTTCCTTGATTGACACAATTACAATACGTCATGTACTTTCTGGTACTCATGTTCTCTTGTTCTTATTACTTGTATCTGGGGTGGAGAAATATACTATCTATGTGACCAATCCCAAGAAACAACTCAGGTGTGTTTAGCTTAGACCCCGCATTGTGTACGCGGGTCCTAAGCCGCCCATTCATGTGCTTTCATGTGCTTTCATGTGCTTACCCTAGCCGGTCACATATTTAGTTATATTTCAAATATAGTACACACATGTTCAGGAGATATACATTGTACTTATTTCCTTTGATTCTATGATATCATGTTCTTTCAGGTGCTTACATATCATGTTCTTTCATATTCTTATATCATGTTCTTTCATGTACTTACATTGTTTCCTTCATGTACTTATTCACATGTTCTTACCTGTACATTCTATGTTTCTTTGTACTTTCATATCATGATGTCTTGTTCATTACCTAGAACTGTACTTGCTCCGCTCCTGAATATGATATGTTGCAGGTGAGATGGAGGCCTTGTGTGACACCTACTATGGTCAGGATATTACTTTTCCTGCTAAGCCAGCTGGAGCTACTTGTGACTTAGAGGCTGCAGAAGCCTAGTGCTTCTTTAGTACTTTCCTATTATCTTTCTATCTATTGAGACTAGCAGACTCTTTCATTAGTTTGAATGTAATAATTCAGATATTGTACTTTACTCTAGTTGGGACACATTTATATAGATGCTGTGATTCATTCATGTTTATATTATCTAGTTAGTTTCCCTATAATGGTACAACTTACTTTGTTGTGTCTAACAACAAAGGCTGGGCGTGTCCGACTCGTATCCGGTTATTCGGGAGCGGGTCGTGACATGTTTTTAGTGGTGGCCCATGCAGGTCTATCCTAATGGTACCTAGGTCTTAGCGTACTATTAGGGGACTTGATTAACTAGGGAAAACTTGATCACAGCATAGAAAAATCGGGAAATAAGGGTATATCATGTTTATCAAGTCTTTCAGGTGCTTTGTTATTATAAAAACATTATTTGTTAGGTTTTAGGGTTTGTCATTCAATAAGCTTTCTTTTTATGCAGATGGTCACTACGAGGAAGACCGCAGATCAACCTGGAGTTGCAGGCAGTTCTGGAGTTGCAGGCGGTTCAGGAGTTGCAGGCAGCACGGAGCAGCCCGTACTCGACATTCCGGCAGATCAGCTTCCGTCAGCGCCTCCTATTTTTTCGTTGCTGCCTCCGACGATGACATTTGACGGCACCCAGGTGATGGAGATGTTTCAGCATTTTCTGGAGGCCTAGAACCATCAGGCAGCGCAGTTCAGAGCGACTGTCGTTGACGCGCTGAAGACCAAAGAGCCGGCAGCACCAGCTCCAACACCAGTAGCACCTCCAGCACCGCGAGAACCGAGACCAGGGACAGCCAAGGGGTACCAGAACCTTTGCCCGATGGACTTCTGGGGTGACGAGGGGATCATCTATGCAGATGAATGGCTGGAGAATGCAGAGAGGACCTTCACCATGGCGAACATTCCAGAGGACCAGAAGGTGTCAGTGGCTAGCATGCGACTCTTCGACTTGGCCAGAGCTTGGTACCGAGAGGACCCCCAGTTGACGGAGCCCCGAGTATCTTGGACAGTTTTTAAATCACTGTTCAAGGAGAAATTCTTTCCAGAGGTGGAGCGTGATGAGTTGAGGATGCAGTTCGAGGCGCTGCAGCAGGGGACGATGACGGTTGTGCAGTACACTTCGGAGTTTACCAAACTCAGCAGGTTCGCTGAGAACCTGATTAGAGAGCCAGAGGACAGAGCATGGAGATTCAAGAAGGGTCTCACCAGAGAGCTGCGACACGCGGTGGCGATCAGTCAGGTGACGACGTATGCGAGCATTCTGAAGATTGCTCAGGCTGTGGAAAAGGAGGCAGACCCAAGGCTAAAGAGGGATCGGGATGTGGGCAGCAGCAGTTTCCAGGCACCGGCGAAGAGGGTTCAGACTCAGACCCAGACGAGGCCACAGCAGCAGCAGTATCGACCAGCCATAGCTCCTACACATCAGCATCAGAGACAGCATCTAGCGATCAGTTATGCTTTTTGTCATCGCCCTGGACACCATATCGACGAGTGCCGCAAGAGGTTGGGACTTTACCTCTTCTGTGGATCCGATGCACATCAGATGAGAGACTGCGCTCAGGCTACAGCTAGACTAGCAGGAGGACGAGGAGCTGGAGGACCACCGGCTGCACCACCCAGAGCATTGCCTGCTGCACCCCAGAGAGGAGGAGCTCTACCACCCCAGCAGCAGAGGTTTGCACAGCACCAGCAGCAGCAGAGAGGAGGAGCACAGCAGGGACGTACTTACGTTATGGCTACAGTTGAGGAGGACGAGGCAGTACCAGATGTGATCACAGGTTCTATATTCTTACATTCTTTCCCTGCCATTACATTGTTTGATTCTGGAGCCACACATAGCTTTGTATCGTATGAGCTTCTGCATAGACACGACTTCACACCCAAGCCCACTAGGAGGAACTGTTAGATCATGACAGGAGGAGGGTTAGTGCCAGTAAGTGAGATGGTGGAATACCCTATCACTATTGCTGGGAGAGAGATTCGAGCTCGACTTCTAGTGATGCCATTGCCCGAATTCGACGTAGTCCTCGGCATCGACTGGATGACTGAGCAGTTTGCCGTAATAGACTGCCATGAAGGGAAGGTGATCTTCAGCCCGCCAGGAGTTCCACCGTTTGAGATCAGCAGACAAGTTGCAGAGAGGCCAGAGGGAGTCTATTTCGGAGCTGTTACAGAAGACCAGGAGTTGTCGTATCCACTTATCGCGGAGTTTCTTGACGTCTTTCCCGAGGAGCTGCCAGAATTGCCGCCAGATCGAGATGTGGAGTTCAGCATCGACCTATTGCCCGGATCAGCGCCGAAGTCCCAGCAATGTTACAAGATCAACCCTAAGGAAGCTGCAGAGTTGAAGGCGCAGATTGATGAGCTGGAGGGCAAGGGATTTATTCAGTCCAGTGCTTCACCCTGGGGAGCACCGGTACTTTTCGTGCCCAAGAAGGATGGGACGGTGAGGATATGCATTGACTACCGTACACTCAACAATATCACCATCAAGAATAGATACCCTTTGTCGCGGATTGATGAGCTGTTTGATCAGCTTAGTGGAGCGAAGGTCTTTTCTAAGATTGATCTTCGGTCGAGGTACCACCAGATGAAGGTTCGGGAGCTAAATATTTCGAAGACAGCCTTCAACACCCGATACAGCCAGTATGAGTTTTTAGTGATGCCGTTCGGACTCACCAATGCCCCAGCTGTGTTTATGAACCTAATAAATAAGGTTTTCCACAAGTATTTAGATAAGTTTGTCATAGTCTTTATCGATGACATTCTGATCTATTCGAAGACAGAGAAGGAGCATGTAGAACACCTGCGGATTGTTTTGGATATTCTATGGAAGGAGAAGCTGTATGGGAAACTCTCGAAATGTGAGTTTTTCTTGGACAGAGTGGAGTTTCTAGGGCATGTGGTGACTGGAGAGGGGATTTCTGTGGATCCCAAGAAGATTGAAGCAGTAGAAGCATGGGCACCTCCCAAGTCGGTAGCAGAGATTCGTAGTTTCCTGGGACTAGCAGGATACTACAGAAAGTTCGTGAAGGACTTCGCCAGGATAGCAGAGCCTATGACGAAGCTTGCACGGAAGGACGAGGAGTTCATCTGGAGTGACACCTGCTAGTCAGCATTTGAAGAATTGAAGAGAAGACTCACGATGGCACCAGTTCTAGCCTTGCCATCGGGATCAGGAGGATTCGTCATCTACAGTAATGCTTCAGGGAAAGGCTTGGGATATGTGCTGGAGCAGAACAAGAAGGTTATAGCGTATGCTTCTAGACAGTTGAGGCCCCATGAGAAGAACTATCCCATACATGACTTGGAGCTTGCAACAGTCATATTTTCCTTGAAACTGTGGAAGCATTACCTATATGGAGAGAGAGTAGACATCTTTACGGACCACAAAAGCCTGAAGTATGTCTTTACTCAGAAGGAACTGAATATGAGGCAGCGCAGATGGCTGGAACTCATGAAGGATTTTAGCATCAGTCTGCAGTACCATCCGGGGAAGACGAATGTGGTAGCGGACGCTCTCAGTTGATATCCTATTGCTATGTATCTCACCATGGACCGGCATCTATTGGAGGATCTTGAGAGCCTTGGGATTGAGGTTATTCTGCCAGGATGTGGAGGACAGATGATGCACATGCAGATACAGTCGGGATTGTTAGAGAAGATTAAGGAGGCCCAGATTCTTGATGTAGGACTCCAATGTCTTAGAGCCCAGACGGAGGCTGGACTGCTCGACGACTTCACCATTGCGGAGGACGAATCCTTGAGGCACGGGAGCCAGCTGTGTGTGCCCAAGGACTTACGGGAGGAGGTGATGCAGGAGGCCCACTAGTTGCAGTATTCGATACATCCTGGGTCTACCAAGATGTACAAGGATCTGCGAGAGTATGTTTGGTGGTATGGGATGAAGAGAGAGGTTGCCAGATTTGTTTCCAGATGCCTTGTGTGCCAGCAAGTCAAGGCGGAGCGCCAGAGACCAGCGGGACTACTCCAGCCTTTACCTATTCTGGAATAGAAGTAGGAGCACATTACCATGGACTTCGTCTCTGGATTGCCACGTACTCCCAGTGGTTAGGACGCTATTTGGGTGATCGTGGACAGATTGACGAAGTCTACTCATTTTATTCCGTTCAAGGTTGGGCTGTCGACCGAGAAGCTTGCAGACCTCTACATGTGTCAGATCGTGAGGATTCACGGGGTGCAAGTTAGCATTGTTTCAGATCGAGACAGTCGCTTCACATCACACTTCTAGAGGAGTCTACAGTAAAGCTTGGGATCACAGTTGAAGTTCAGCACTGCCTATCATCCACAGACGGACGGGCAGTCTGAGAGGACCATTCAGACTTTGGAGGACATGCTGCGAGTCTGTGCACTCGACTTCGACGGATCGTGGGAGGACCATTTAACCTTGTGGATTTTACCTATAACAACAATTATCAGGCTAGCATCGAGATGACTCCATTCGAGGTGCTGTATGGACGAAGATGTCGCACGCCGTTATCCTGGGACGACGTTGGTGAGAGAGCTTTGCTTGGGCCAGAGATGGTGGTAGACTCAGCTGAGAAAGTCAGACTGATCCGGGAGCATATCAGAGTTGCACAGGATCGGCAGAAGCACTGGGCGGACGACAGTAGACGGACACTTGAGTTCGAGGTTGGAGACAGAGTATTCCTGAAGATCTCGCCGACTAGGGGCGTCATCAGATTCGGCAGAGGTAGGAAGCTCAGTCCGAGATTCATCGGACCCTTCGACGTGATGGCACGGATTGGCAAAGTAGCGTATCGACTGGCGCTTCCAGCTAGCTTGGAGGGAGTGTACGATGTCTTCCATGTATCTCAGCTTCGACGATACATTCCAGACCCGAGCCATGTGGTGGACTATTCCGAGCTGGAGGTGGGCCCGAGATTGACTTACGAGGAGCAGCCAGTAGAGATCCTGGACCGGAGGGAGAAGCGTCTGCGGAACCAGATCATTCCTCTCGTTCGCGTCATGTGGAGATACCACTCTCCGGAAGAGTCCACATGGGAGCGCGAGGATGAGATGCGAGAGCGCTACCCTATATTGTTCATTTGATTGTATTCTTGTATTTTGAATTTTAATAAATAATTCGGAGTGTTTCATAGATTCATTTTGAACTATATCTGAATTTCGAGGGCAAAATTTTTTAAGGGGGAGAGATTTGTAACTCCACTTCTCTGAAATATCGTAGAATTTAAAAAAATTTATATTAAATAATGATTTGGGAATATAATTTTATATATATTTAAAATAAGTGAATAGCTTTGTATCATTGGATTTTAATTTGGGCTTAAGATTTTTATGATTTATAAATCATCTTAGTGGGCCTGTTAAAGAAGCCCACAACCCATGACTTATTAATCCTCAGGGAAAGGATTTCTTTTTCCTTCAATTCTGAGTTCGTAAGAATGGTAGGCTGTTTGAATTTCAAACCAATGGCCATGGAGGCCATGTGCTCTCTCTCTCTCTCTCCTCTAACCAAATTGCCAGGGAGGAGGATGGAAATTCTTCCTGCCAAATTGTTGCCTACTCCTCACGCTAACTCCCCAGCCTATTTAATCTGCTTCCTTCTTATTGGATCCACACCATTCCATTGATCATCTCCTCTAAAAAATTTCCTGTAATCAAAACCAGAGAAAAGCTATGGCGATGCAGCTCAGTAGAAGCACCCTCAATGGACTTATCGACATGGGATCTCAGTGATCGGTCCATTAGAAGTTCCAGACGACAACAGCAAGGAATCAACATCTCTTAAATCCTTAAATTTCGTGGTAAGTCCATCGATCGATCCTAAATTCCATGAATTCGAATGAAGATCTTCCTCCAATCATTTTCCCTTCATTTTTGATCGAATCTGTGCTTACAACCAGTAGAACAAGTGATCGACGAATTGTCTCCAAAGAATTATCAAAGGGGAATTCATCGAGTGTTCGTGTCAGAGAAGTGATTCGACTCTTCGTTTATTTCATTTTAGGCTCCGATCTGATGAATGAACGATTGTTGATTCTTCCAGGATACATATTAGGTCATTGGAAGCATTTAAGATCTCTTCCTCATCAATTCGATCCAAATACTTGGAATTGTAAGTACCAGATCTCCAATCATTTTGAAATACTTTGTTACATTCTTATTAAATTGTTTCCAAGTAAAATCTATTTTTGGGATCCTTGAATTTCCTTGATGACAGTTTAGAAGATCGAGAGTTGTGCTAAATTCTAATTCGATCAGCTAATTGTTCATAAAACTCAGGTAATCATCTATTCCTGCTTTGTTACCTTTAATTTGAAGTATCAGGGTTCATGGTTGCATCAGAACATCAATACTAGGATTATGGCCCTATTTTGATATGGTTATGATATTTTCCTCAAACTAAAATACTGTTGGTTTCATCATCTTATTGAGAAAGACTGGCATTGAACCAATGATTGATATGTGTTTAGTTAGGATTTAATTATCAGTATTTATAACAGAGGAATGTTGTAGGATTTTGAGTGCCATTAAGATTAGTTAGTATAGTTGTATTTTCAATATTGTTCACTGTTTTGGATGTGTAGATCAAATTTCAGTCTTCATATATATTTTCCATCCACTTCTCTAATGGTGAGATATGTGATTGCATTAGAGAGATGGATGACCATCTCAGTTTGGTCTTTTGAAGGAACCTGGACAGGGTGATGTTTTGGTCAGTACAGGACACCTATATTAGTTGATATTAACTAATTATGCCATGTCCTGGGGTGGAGAAAGGCTGATCTGAGTGGTATTTGGGTTGGTTGTGTGAAGGCTTGCTGAATTTGAACCTAGGACTGTTGTTTAGACTGTAGACTGGACTGAGGAAGTGATCTCTGAGGTGAGTACTCTTGAAGGCTGAGATTCAGTCAAGATTAATATAGGAATCAGTTTCAGTTAGGGCTTGTGCTAATTTTTACTTTCAATTTGATAATATGGTTGCTAAAGGAAGGGCCAATGCTTATTGGTAAGGAGTATTGATAGGTAATGTAACCTGGGTATGATGGACTCTTCTGTCATTTATTTAGGAACTTCGTTTGTCAATGAGGTTAGAGAAGACCCATTGATCTCACCTACAAGCATCCTTGATGTGACTGTCAACCATTTGACAGTCATCTGTTGGTTAAGTTAGAATGTGTGGTTGTGATTGTCATTTCAGGATTGATGGTATCAGTCTATTACAGGACTGAACTTTACATAGATGACCATTCCTAATTTTTGTGAAGGCCATTATATTCTTAACTGAACTGTGTTCTTGGGACTGTTATAGGCTGTGTATGTTTTGGGTATTGGACTGGCATTGATTTTGGATAGGAAACTAAGTCTTGAACTCATCATGGTTGGTATTAGAATACTAAAGACCAAGACAGGAACTTCTGTTTAAGTTTTCCTAAAAACCTGAGTTATGGTATTGAGTACATATTGATGACACATAATTTTCATTTGGAATGATGGTTAACTCTCCCTGACAGATCAGTGAGTGAAAGCCTAGTTTAGGAATGATTTACTAATGTCGTATGAGCTGGACTGAGCCCTGTTGAACTGGACTGTCCTGTCCAGGAAGGAGAGTGAAATGTTTTGGGTAAATCCTGTATAGCCTATTATGGTTTAACCATCTTTTTGAGATTTGAGTTCAAGTTTACTTGAACACTGCCTCTAGTTTCTTTGTAAACAACTCAGGTTTCACTGAGAAGTTTATAATGGCACTGGACTGGTTGTTCAGGCTCAACTGAACTAAATCACATCAGAAGATATACCTTGTTCTTAGGGTAGTTTCCTAATATTTTTGAACTAGAAATGGTGCTAACAGTTCAGTGAACCCTGTAGAGAATTCAGATCCCTGTGGTGTATCTCAGTCAAAACCTGAGATAGATCTCAGTTAACTGAAATAATTTCAAGTGCTCACTAGACTTCTATTTTAGCACTTAGAAGCCTATTCTCAGAACCTGAGACACTTGGTGTATTCCTGTGTAATCAGGAATGTACATCCTGTGAAATCCAGGAATAAAATTCCAAGTTGAACCTAGAATCAATACTAGTAAACCTTAGATTCCTAGGAACCATTCCATATTATTGGGGACCAGGCCATAATACAGAGGTTCCTGTCTATAACTGTTTGCCATTGATTGTAAAAGAACAGAACAATTATCGGAGGACTGAACTTAGACTCACAATACAAACTCGCTCGTACAAAGAAAGCCTAGGGACGAAAACCTATGTACAGCAGACTAAGTACGATTGTTTATTTTTGATTCTGGGGGTGACGATAGAGGCTCGGGAAAGCGACGGCCGCTCTGCCTTACTCCTTGGACGATCAGTATGCAGTCTTGGCTCGGGGACGATCTGCTCGACGTTGATGAAGAAACGCTCTTCTTACTCTCCTCGGATTGCTCTCCTGGCTTCTCTCTCTCTCTGTGATTATCAAGAATGAAGGGGGAGCTCTCTCTGTGTAGATCTCTCTTCTTATTTCTTTTGGTGCCGACCTCTCTCTCTTCTTCTTTTTTTTTCACAAGGGAATGATGCTGGCTATTTATAAGAGTGGGGGTGATCATTAGGGTTTGCTAATGATTATCTGTTTAGAATGTCGGCGCTCCTTCATTCTATCTGAACCCTTGATCCTGATTATAGTGAATCTCGACCATTAATGCGGATAGCATCGTATCTCATGAGCCATTAATGCTAGCTGCTTTAAATCCTCGTGATTGATTATGCTAATGTCTGATTGCTCGCCACGTGTCCCATTAGCTTGATGATAAATGATATGCCCTGATCTCAGTAATTATGACGATGATGTCAAATATATTTGTTAAGATTCGGTTAAATCTCTTATTGATCTCATGCCACGTGTCTTAATTGTGAGTCCTATCAGAGCCGCATAGGATTGACTATCCTCGAACCGCAGAGAGATACTCTTCCTGAGCCGCATGAGATAATGCCTCATCGAGCCGCAGGGGACGAACCTTCCGTGAGCCACATATGCATAGTCTTTGCGAGCCGCATGAGCTAGCATTGTATTGAGTCGCAGGGATTGAGCTCTCGGTGGGCCGCATATGGCTGATTTCTGCTAACCATATAGAGTGACTTCTTCGTGAGCCGCATGGAGCTGTTTTCCATTTAAGCCGCATGAAAGTTGCCACGTGGCAACCTAGGATTTCTGACGGTTCGGGTCAGAGATCTTCTTCCTTTCCCGAAAAATCTGTCATTATGGCAGAGCCATTATGACACTTTATGTCAGAGCAGTCACAGTCGTCAAGTCGTGTCAGATCATTAAATGAGGCCACCCACAAATGACCAGCTGTAGGGAAGGATCACACATGGCATCCATCGAGCCGCATATACCTTGCTGAACCGCATACGCTCCCGAGCCGCATGCGATTGAGAGTCTTCTTTGAACCGCATAGGGCCGCTCCTGTGTGAGCCGCATAAGCTTCTTACTCCGAGCCGCATGGATCATTATTCTAATATTTTCCATGCTTCTACAGGACCCCCTTCAAAGTTTTCAATTTATAAAAATTGGAATACTTTGAACAAGAAGCATGGCCCCGTTCATACCGCATAGGATTTTTCTGTCTGCCTGAGCTTCCTAGCCGCATAAGTGCCTTAGCCGCATTAATTCATCTGGCCGCATAAACTGGTTGCCACGTGTCCTGAACACGTGTGCAAATCTTCATTAAGTGCCTTTGATTTGATTTAACGCCGCCTTTTGGGAGAGGATCCCAAGAGTCGGTTTTGCCTTGACCGAAGCGTTTTGCCTTTATTCTTTGGGGGCGGCACATAATCCGAGGCATACTCCGAGACGTCTGTTTGTTTCGTGGGTCTCTTTTGCCTATAAATAGGAGTCTTTAAACCTCTTGGGGCTTTTCTTTACCTTCTTTCTTTGCTCTGAATCTCTATTTGCTGTCTTTGCTCTTCGTCTTTTAGCAACCGACAATGGCTCCCAAGAAGGCTGCAGCATCGAAGGCCGCCTCATCTTCTGCGGCAGCGAAGGGCAAGAAAGCCGCGTCTTCATCGACTGCGGCGGCGAACATGGCGGCTCCTCCGTTGACTGACGTACCCGCTTTTCACCCCGACGTCCACCCGCCTATCCTGGTAAGGGTCCCTTAATATGAACTGCCATGGCTACGCCGCATATTTTATGCGCGAGCCTATATTCCAAAGCACACTGTGTGTCCGACTCATGTCTGGGCCGCATGGGGTATGACCCAGGTTTGAGCCGCATGGAAGTGGTTGCGTAACTACTTCTTTACCAGGGCCGCATAAGCTCATCATCGCTGTACTGCATAAGCCCATCCTTGCGGGGCCGCATAAACGTTTTCGAGCCGAACATACTCCTTTCGGACCGCATAAGTTCCTCCGTACTGAGTCGCATGAGTTCCCTTCGAACGGAACCGCATGATTTTATTCGTACTGGACCGCATGGACTCTTTCAAACTGAGCCGCATAGGCTCATTTGAATTGACCTGTATAAACCGAGCCGTACCTATGCTGAGCCGCATAAGCATCATGTGTTTTTGTCGTTTCAGCTATCATTTTGACCTTGTTTCTTTTGCCTTTCTTCAGTGACTCTGCCCGTGAATCCTGCTGGGGAACTTATGGTAGGCTCGCGTCAATTTGCCTCGGGCGTTCATCGGAATGACTTAGTTCGTCAAGTGTCCGAACAGCTACTTGTTAATGAACCTTTGGAGCGACTAAATGCCATCAGGGTTCAATCCTTTCAGTTCCTTGTTGATATGATAAGCTCTGGGCAGTCTGACGGAAAGTATCTGAAACCGGTCTTCCTCTTTGGGGATGCGTTGGTTGTAGAAAACTTCCGAGTGTTGGATGTTTCGGAGAGTTGGGATTTTGACCTGGACGGGATGTCGATTCACATCCCTATTATGAAGCGCCATTTCCCTTTTGAGTGGTTCAATATGATCGTTCTAGATAGGCAGATGCCGGACACCCTCACTCCAACCAGACCGGGGATGTTTGTTGGTAATATCCGTTATAACAGAGCCACTGGGTCAGTGCGTGCAGTCAAAGATCCGGCCAGTCGGTCCGTGATGGGGTTAGTTCCAGGTACCTTCATCAACAACCCTGGTCCTAACTTTTCATTCTTCCAGGCTGATACCTTCCTGAGTCAGCTTGCTCGCAAAGGGTCCTATCCTATTGATAGGTTGGTCCTGCCGAGCTGGGTACACCCCATTCCTCCGTGGGCTAATCTGTCCTTATGGATCCTACGAAAGTATGAAGAGTTTTTGCGGGGAGTCAACCTTTATGAAGCTATACGGGGTACCAGCCACGGGTTGCCCGTTAATAAGCCACTGTTCATGGCCCTTTTGGAGATGTACAATCATCGAACGGGGACCTTTTTTACCCCTGTTGGAGAATTAGGGCTCGCTCTTCACGAGATGTATGCTGTCTCCAAGCTCTCCTGGGGGGATGAACCCTTCGAAGTGTTTACGTCGACGAATGAGGAGCTCCAAGATTTGGATCAGCGATTCCCCGGTTTCGTCACCGTGTATCAAGAATTATTATGCCATCATAGCACCTGTCACCGGACGACTATCCAGAAAAATGATAGCTCGGAGGGGGACTCTCCCCATACTAAATCTTGGGTTGCATACCTTTTCAAATTTAGCGCGGCTGGCCGGGTTACTTCCTGAGATCGTTTAACTCATAAAGAAGTGGAGGTCTTGATGTCGACTGCCCGGAGGTCGAAGTCTCAAAGTGACAGGTTCGGGAGCCAGATTGACTCCTTTAGCTACTTTCGTTATGGCACTCGACGGTTGTCCGAGAAGGCACTCTTGGCCGGATTTTTAATGGTATGGCTGCGCAATTGCGTGGTCTCAAGAGGGGTAGGCTCTATTGAGAGGATCAGTCGCCACTTCATTCTTCCTGCCGTGAAGTTGGCCTTTGGGGTCAGGCTGGCCCTCCTTCCTGCCATGGTGTGCAGTATTCAACATGGTCTTCGCGCCTTCTCATCCAAGGTCATTGCTCGTGATGTGGCAATAGATTTTGAACGTGTAGAATTGCCTTACCATTACTTGCTGGGATGGCTATTGCTGCATTATCAATCCTTGATGAGACCCGGGACGGAAGATGGTGTTACAGGTGATGACGTGTTTCTTTTCAAGTATCACCACCAGCCTTGGGAATGTAGTACCATGCCGGCGTGTCGGAGGATGCTGGCGAGGGTAGATGGGTATAATTTCTTCGTATCCGTTCCTTGTTTTACTGATCAAGAGGTAAGGAGTGTTCATGTTGATGGGGTCGGACCTTCTCATTTCTTGCCTGAAAAGATGCGTTTCTGGCTGCGCAACATTCGCCCGGCGCATCTAG
Source organism: Iris pallida (assembly GCA_029216955.1). Taxonomy (NCBI): domain Eukaryota; kingdom Viridiplantae; phylum Streptophyta; class Magnoliopsida; order Asparagales; family Iridaceae; genus Iris; species Iris pallida. The sequence continues at coordinate 25,854,667 of JANAVB010009200.1, forward strand.
TTTACCGGAATCGCACCACTGTGTATTTGGAGCCTTACTTGCCTAGTAGGTTTGCCCGTCAATTTGGGTATAGTCAGCTATTCCTCGGGCGCCCCAGTTCTCACCTGGGATTTGAAGGCAGCATTCTTGATGGTATCAGAGCATGGAGCTACTATGACACCTGTCATACTCGGACTAGCTTCTTGGTCCCTGCCGCAAATGTGACGGATGAAATCCTGCATATGGCAGCCCTGTATCATGTCACGGCGAATCCTCCTCCCCTCGATTTTGACTTGAAGACTAGCTTCATTGTGGGCACTCGCCTAGCGGAGAAGGCTATGACGTCGAGAGCAAAGAAGAAAAGGACGAATAGGGTTCCCTCGCCCGATTCTGAATCCTTCGACACAATTGAGGACAATAATGAACGGGACGGCGAAGACTCCTTTTCTTCGGGTGATGGGATAATGGCGGGTCAGCCTCCCGTTATGGCGGTTGAGATGGCGACGGAACAACCGTCGGCCATATTTGACGAAGCAGTGGGCCCGTTACCGTCTGCGTCGGAGGAGGCACGGGTAGATCTATCGCCTGCCATGCCTGGTCCTTCGCGTAAGCGAGGCAGGCATGAGCCTACCGGCGGAGAGGTAACTTTTTCTGTAAAGAGAGCGGCTGTCGGTCCCCGTAGGCTGCTTATTACGGAGAAGGGTGAAGGTGCAGACGATGTTCCGGACGTAAGTCCAAGTCGAAGTTTTATCTTTGTTGTAGCTTTCTTTCCTCTCGGGGATATGACTTGATCATTTTTCTTTGTAGGCGTCTGACGAACCAGGCTCTCCCGAACCATCTGCTGCTTCAGTAGTTGATCCGGCCCTTGCCGCTTTGATTAGCGACATGTGTGCCGCGGTCCTCTCTGTGGGGGCTCTCTCAGCGGCGGCTAAGGACTCCCAAGCTGCTGAGGCCCCAGCCCGGGGTGACGAAAGTTTCCTTGGGCCCGTCTCCGAGATTTTTGAACTTCAGCGAGATGACGCCATCCTCGGTGCATCCCCTCCCGAGGATGCAAGGGCGGATGAGTCTTTTATTCCTGACTCGGAGGCTGTTGGTGAAGAGGTTGTGATGGCTGTAGGCGAACCTCAGCCTCCACATTCCTCTACTGGTAAGCTGAGCCATATATTGACCACCGAGGGGGCTTATTTGCTCTATCAGCATATCCTTCAGGTCAAGTCGATTCATGGTTGCCTTGGCCGTGCAGGTCCTGACCCTTTATCTCCTGTCGCTGATGTTCTTGGGGAAGGCCCGGTCTTCCATGATCTGGGGGAAAGGGGCATTTCCTTCCCTTCGTCATCGCATGTTGAGGGACATCCTGCCAGCTCTGGGCAGATGGGGATGGAGTTGGTGCTGGCCCCGGCCTCGTCTTCGGCTGCTTATACGGCTCCGGAGATTGACTTCTCGAACCTGCCGAGCATCCAAATTTTGCGGGCCGCTGAAAAGGAATTGACCGATGTTCAAGCGTCTTTCCGTGCGGAGTTGGTTTCTCTTGTGGCAGGAGCGGCAGATTCCATCGCGTCTTCTTCCGTGCTACCAGCCACACTCCCGTTGACACCGGTTTCCTCGGAGGCTCTGAACGAGGTGACGCAGGATGTGGTTGACAGTTTCTATCGCCACTTAGGGAGGGGTATAAATGCTGCCGTGGAACGGGGGATCCCTTTTTCTCTGTCTCTGCGGGGCGCTCGGGGTCAAATCGACACTCTGAAGGGTCTTCCTGGCGGGGTGGGGTTAGCCGCGTTCCTGGAGCCTAAGCTGACAGAGGCTGACCAGCTTGTGACCTAACTGCTGGCAGTACGGCAGGCTGGTTTGCCTGCTGCGATCGAACGAGAGCGGGGCTCCCTGATTGCTGCTCGGGACAGGATCAAGCTCGCTCGAGAAACTGTCGGGCCGGCTATGCAGGGGGATCTTGACAAGTTCTCCGTCTCCTATGACCGACTGGGTCGTCGGAGTCAGGCTTGTAGGGCCCGGGAAGAATCTGCCTCTCGTGGAATAGCTGACACGAAGGAGCGGATTCTCGCACTCCAGAAGGAGTTGGCCTTCTTAGAGTCAGAGCGGAAGGCTGCTCATGCAGAACAGGAGTCGATTGTTCGGGAGGCCGAGAGGGTTTCCCGATCTTCTGTCAACCTGGAGCGGGCCTTCAAGAAGTTTGAGGACAACTGGCAAGCCCATGCTCATCTGGAGGATACAGCGGTGCTGAACCAGGAGGCGGAGCGTCGAGCCAAACAGAGGCTTGAGCGGTCGGTTGCCTTGTTAAAGGACCGTCTCATGGCGTTATGTGCTCCAGAGCAGTGATCCGTCCTCTGTCTTCTCTTTTTTTTTTTCTCTTTTAATTTTTGTAAGGGATGTGATCTCCGCTGATGTAGCCCTTTGATTTTTGAATAAATGAGCATGTTTCAACTCATCTTTTCTTTCTTGTACTTGCGGTGTTTATGGAACCGGATTTACTGGGGGATTATTTGTGGACCTGTTACCCTAGGCGTACCTTGGTTTTAGGTACGGATAACAAGTTTGATTAGGATGTCCGGGACAGCCACGGCAAAATGGTCATGGATGTTCTCGGTACTGGGGGAAGGAATGCCGTAGAGCAGCTGGGCTCCCGGGGCATGGTAAGATGGTGGATTTATGCTAAGAAGCTTAGCAAGGGATATTTGTGGGCCTATTATCCTTGGCGTACCCTGGTTCAGGATACGGATAATGGGATGAAAGGAAACCAATCACATTTGCTCAGAGGTTATGATGACATGGCAAACATGAAGGTTTTATCGTGAAATCTTCCTGCTCAGCGGTAATGAGAACATAGCAGGAGAGACTTTACGGAAGCTATTTGTGGTCAACAGAGGACATTTGTGGTCAACAGAGGACATTTGTGGTCAACAGAGGACATATGTGGTCAACAGAGGACATTTGTGGTCAACAGGGGATATTTGTGGACCTATTATCCTTGTCGTACTCCGATTGTGGGTACAGATAATAAGGGGATCGACATACTTGCTCAGAGGTAATATGGACATGGCAAATATGACGATTTCTTCGACGGAGCCTTCCCACTCAGAGGTAGTGAGGACATGGCAGGAGTGGGCTAAATGAAGATTGGGTACATAGAACGACTCAGAGGTAGGAGAACGTGGAAGTCCTATGCGAGAGGGCGGTTTGTTTTTGGTGGAAGTGAAGACGACTCAGAGGTAATGAGGACATGGTCGTTTCGGAAATTGGTGGATCGACTACCCTTTTTGTGCACTGGGAGTGCGGGTAGTGAATCCTGAGGGAGGATCTCTGCCAGGAAGAAAGTTCAGAGGTATAATCATACTTGACTTACTATCTAAAAGAGTGACCGAAATGTAAGTTCAGAGGCACCAGCTGGTACATAACTTGGTAATTTGGACTATTGAGGGAGTGAGAGTACAGCGGCACCAGCGGGTGCATGACTCGATAATCTGAAATAGGGTGGATGAGAGTTCAGTGGTACTAAAGGGGTACATGACTCGATAATCTGGAGAATGATGGATGGGAGTTCAGTGGTACTAAAGGAGTACATGACTCGATAATCTGGAGAATGATGTTCAAACATAGTATTTCTTCAGGAACTTGCCGTTGACGGGCAACATGAGCAAATCTTCGTTCGACTTAGCGAGGCGGTAGGCGCCGTTGGAGAACACGGTCTCGATGACAAATGGACCTTCCCATTTTGGCTGGAACTTACCGGTGGTCTTGTGAGTCATGACCATCGGTCTCCGGACTGCCAGAACAAGATCACCCACTTGGAATGTTCTGATTTTAACTTTTTTGTTGAAGGCTCCTGAGATGCGTGCTTGGTATAGCTCGATCGTTTGCTGAGCTAGGAGGCGCTTTTCATCTAAAGCCTCCAACTCTTGTAGTCGTCGTCGGTAGTTATGATCCGTCGTCAATTGATAAGTGAGGGCGACGCGGAGTGAGGGGATCTGAGTCTCCAAAGGGAGGACTGTTTCGCTCCCGTACACCAGAGAGAATGGTGTATTCCCGGTGGCTGTTCGAACCGTGGTGCGATAAGCCCATAAGCACTCGCCGAGCTTCTCGTTCCAGTCGCGTTTGTTGGAGGAGACGAACTTCTTGAGGAGTTTGATGATTGTTTTGTTGAATGCCTCTGCCAACCCGTTTGCTGCCGGGTTGTATGGTGTCGAAACGACATTCTGAATGCGGTGCTTATCGCAGAATCGGTAGAATGCATGGCTTATAAACTGTGGACCATTATCATGGATGATTCTTCGTGGTAGTTCGAAGCGGTAGATAACGTGATGCTTAAGAAAGCTGATCACGTTTGAAGTTTTAACTTCTGCGAGTGGGACAGCCTCCGCCATTTGGAGAAATAATCAGTGATCGCAAGTATGAAGCGGTGTCCTCGGGAGGAAGGTGGGGTGATTGGACCAATGATATCCATTCCCTATGCTTCGAATGGCCAGGATGCCACCGTTGGATGCAGAAACTCGGATAGTTGATGAATGAAATCCGCGTGGACTTGGCAGGCCTTGCATTTTCTGGCATAATCTATCGCATCTGCCACCATTGTGGGCCAGTAGTAGCCCATCCGGCGAAGGCGGTCCTGTAGCTTAGGGTCGGGTTGATGGGCCCCATATACACCGTCGTGAGCTTCTCGTACAGCTTCTGTAGCTTCCGCGTTCGACAAACACCGGAGCAATAATCCGTCGTAGGAGCGGCGATACAACATTTTTGTCTCTGTATCATAGAAGAATCTGAGAGAGCACCGTTTGATAGAGGTAGCTTCCTTTGGATTCTCTGGGAGGATGTCGTATACGACGAAGTCGATGAACGGCTGTCTCCAGTCCGGTGTGTCGTCGACCTTCTGGGCAAAATAACTTGCCATGGCTTGAACGTTGTTCTTGGGACAGACCAGTTCGTGGCCTATTACGTCAACCGAATGATGAGCTTGGTTCGGCACTGCTAAGGAAGCGGCAAGGCCTGCTAGGACATCGGCTTCGATATTTTGGAGTCTGGGGACGTATTCGATGAAGAATCCCTCGAATGATGAGATAATGTTGATCGCAATTTGATGGTAGGGGATCATGTCTTCATGGCGAACCTCGTACGAGCCCCTGATCTGATTGACGATTAGTTGGGAGTCGCCGTATGCTTCAAGGTATTCTACCCCCAGCTCTTTTACAAGTTGGAGGCCAATGACCAGAGCGTTATATTCAGCCACATTGTTGGAGCAGGGTTCCGTGAGGGAGTAGGCGCGATTGATCACCAGCCCAGTAGGAGAAATTAATACCACTCCGACCCCGACGACGATGTTTCCCTTGGGTCCGGTCCTTGAGGCGCCATCGAAGAACATTCGCCATATGTTATCGTGGATGGCTGTATTCGAATCGGCGACCTCGTTTGGGATCTCTTCATAGATTCTGGATGACTCCGATCCTGGGTGGGCTGCCAAAAAGTCTGCTAGGGCTTGACCCTTAACAGCCTTTTGCGGGACGAAAATTATATGATATGGGGACAGCAATATTGCCCATGTGGCGAGGCGAGAGCTGAGGGCCCCTGGTTTAGTCATGAGGACCCTGAGGGGGTTGACTCGCGAGATCACATGTATGGTTTGTCCTGTCATATAGTGCCGCGTCTTTTGAATAGCGAATACCAGGGCGAGACACTCCTTCTCTACGGCGGTGTATCGATGTTCTGGCCCGATCATCATTCGACTGAGATAATATATGGCCTGCTCGTGGCCTGCATCGTTATTTTGTGCTAGCAGGGCACCAAGGGAGTGTTCCATCGCTCGTACGTAGAGCAGGAATAGTTTTCCGGGGACCGGGGCCACCATGACTGGGGGATTCGACAAATATTCTTTGATGTCGTCGAAAGCACGCTGGCATTCCTCGTCCCATACGAATGAGACTCCCTTCTTCATGAGGTGTGTGAACGGTCGGCATCACCCGGAGAGGTTGGAAATGAACCTCCTGATGTAAGCTAGCCTCCCTTGGAGGCCTCTGAGTTCGCGGAGATTTTTTGGGGGACCCATCTCCATGATTGCCTTCGTCTTCTCAGGGTCTACATAGATGCCATGTGCCGTGATGATGAAGCCTAAGAATTTCCCGCTGGATACGCCTAAGAATGATTTCGTAGGGTTCATCTTCAGGTTGTGGGCTCTCATCAGGTCGAATACCGTTCTCAGGTCTTGCAGATGATCTTCCTTATGGCGACTCTTGACGGCGATATCGTCGACATAGCATTCTACTGTTTTGCGTAAATATTCTCGGAAAATGATACTCATGGCCCGCTGATATGTAGCGCCAGCATTCTTTAGACCGAATGGCATGACTATGTAGCAGTATGTACCAATCGGCGTTCGGAATGATGTGTGCTTTTCGTCGTCGGGAGACATCTTGATTTGATTATACCCCGAGAATCCATCCATGAATGACATACGTTCAAAGCCGCATATGTTGTCGATCATGATGTCTGTGATGGGGAGGGAAAACTCGTCCTTCGGACATGTCTCATTCAGATTACGGAAGTCGATGCAGTTTCGGATCTTCCCATTTTTCTTAAGGACCGGCACTATGTTGGCGACCCAGTCAGGATGTTGCTCTTCACGAATGAAGCCGCTGGTTATTAGCTTGTTGACTTCGGCTTCAATTGCGTCTATGACGCCTGGGCGGAAGCGTCGTTGTTGCTGTTTGACTGGCTTTGCATCTGGCCGTATGTTGAGTTTGTGAAGAGCGATATCGGGGTCTAGCCCCGGCATGTCCTCGTAACTCCACGCGAACACGTCGATATATTCTCTGACAAGTTTCAGCAGCGATTCTCGTTCTTCGTTTGTCAGGCTTTTACTGATAAAGATCGGTTTTGGAGAAGATTCGCTGCCGAGATCCACTTGTATGACCTCATCTTCAGTAGGAGGTTCTCTCAGTTCGAACCATTTTTCCCAATACGCGTCTAATTGCTGGGCCATGGTTCTAGCTCAAGGATTTCGGGGATGTCTTCGTCTTCCTCGTAAGCGTCGGCGAACGCCATGTTGACTGACATGATTTGTCTGAACACATCTCCGATGCTGGTATCTGAGTCGAAAGTCGGTGATCTGGTTGAATGTGACTGCCAGTCGCATTCTTCATCTGAGCTTTCAGGGGTCGTAGTAGGCGTTACATACCCTAAACCGCATCAGGTTTTGTTATAGTAGTTCCGTGGTTTGCCCACCGGGGCTGGCGTCTTCAAAGGTAATCGTCGTCCAGTGTCGTAGTTCAGTCCTGGCGTTGTCTCTAGATCATACCCCTGTTTCTACATAAGATATTTGGATTGAGGGCTATAGAGATACAGAGGCAGTCTTCCGGCATCTGACCCGAAGTCGACTTCTTCCATAGCGGGGGGATGTAGGTTGTTCGTCCGGCCGAAGATGATCGGGTGGTCCCCTCCCTTGACTATTCGGTAAGTGTCTTCTGCTGGAGTAAGTCGGATGGCGGTGTACACGTTTGTCACCTGTGTATGTAGGTGAGTGCCTATACCGTGTTCCATAGCGTACATTGTACATAGCTTATTGAGCTCGGTGTAGTTCAAAGATAACCCTTTATTGATGAAGTAAGGTATCTTTTCTAGAAGGATTACATCATCTGCGGAGGGGGTATCGGAGTGGGCAGCCACATACTTGGCCAATTCTGGTTCTTCTTCTGCCACCCCCTGTATAAATGAAGACTGGGAGGACGACCTAGTCAGCTTGATCTTCAGAGGCTCAACTGGCGGAGCAGATCATGGAGTTGTTGGTAAACTAGCAACCCCCAGTTTGGTACTTGATGTGAGGCGAGGGGTGGCTGGTTCGCTAGAAGTGTCAGACCTCGCATCGGGGTGAAGAACCTTCTTGGAAAGGCGTATTGTGAGCGATCTGTCAGAGGGATTGGGCTTCTCCGTTTGGAGCTGACCGACTCTCGATAGTCTGATGGTAAGTGGCCCTGTTATGGGTCTCAGTGCTTGGCCGGACTTTGGCAGCCGGATTCTCATCTGTTCTTCTTGTGCGGAGAGACTGATTGCGTCCTTACACAGAGTGGCCGTAAGGGGTGCGGAATTGCCCGGTTTGCGGGCCTGAAGGTGGATCGTTAGAGGTTCTTCTGATCCTGTAGCTGTCTTGTTGTGAGTTTGCACATCTTCTTCGACCAGATGCTTCTTTGATTTTTCGTATAGACAGGAGTCTGAGTAATAAGATTCGACCCCCTTGAAGGGATCGATATCGGCAAACTCTGTCCTCACGAAGCCGTGCTTATCGACATATTTGAAGCACTGGTGTAGTGTGGAAGGTACGATCATGTAATCGTGTATCCAAGGCCGTCCCAGAAGGATATTGTAAGAAGTGTCGGCATCTATGACATAACAGGTGACTTCTGATTGGAGATCGCCGATCTGACACTTCAAACGGATCTTCCCTATTGGGTAGCTCCTGCCCGAATTGAAACCGCTAATGGCGGTGCTTGTAGGTGTTAGGCGATGCATCGGGATACGAAGATGATGTAGCAGACCTTTCGAAATAATGCTTATAGAGGACCCAGGATCAATGTGCATTCGGTCCACCTTTACGTCGCCGATGTATCCAGTGTAGTATAGCGGGCGATCATGCAGGTTAGTTTTGATGTGCATATCTTGCGGAGAGAAGACGATATTGGGCATTGCTCCCGCACACGTACTATCTTGGAGCTCTGCAGGTTGGTTATCTCCCGTGAGGTTGACCTGAGCCAAGTATGCGTCGGCATTTTGGAGCGCCTCACTTAAAGCCGTGTGGACATCCTTTGAGAGCCTGAGGAGTTCATATAAGGACAATTTGGTCCGGGTGTTAGCTAATTGCGCTAAGATGTCGAAGTTGTAGGGCCTCTCCAGCCCCTGAGGTATCTCCTTTCGGAGGGACTTGTCGAAGCGAGTCTCCTTCGGCCTAGGCTTGTCGGTCGTCGAAGGCTGAGCCGGTCCCGAAGCATCATGGTAGTGGGCGGATGATCATCAGTCGCGCTTTCGGTCACCGGTTGGGCTTGTGTTCCGGATTGAGTAGTGACGGCCGAGACTTCCTCTTCTTTCGCCGAGGCAGTACGGCAGGATCTGACTTTTTCACTTTTCCTTTTAGAAGGTGGAGAGGGCTGAGTTACCTCGTGGACTAGGTCCGGATGGACCCACATGATTTCCCCTCGTGATATGGTGAGGGGTGTTAGACCAGCGGCTTGATCGCGAGCAAGCGGCAGATTAGCAATTTCTATTGTTGCCAGAGGGATAGGTATAACCCCGTCCTGAGTCTCCGTTGGAGGGAAGCTACCGAATTGTACGGACACCATGTTGGCTGCCACGGTTACCTCTTCGAAATCGATGGCCAGGGCATTCGAATCGATCAGGTTTTGGATATACCGTTTCAGTTGGTAGCAGTCGTGTGTCGCATGGTGGACGTAGCGATGGTAATAGCAGAACTTTAGGTTCTCCAGATCAGCCGGCCGAGGCTCCCGTCTTGGTGGAGGAAGCTGAATCCTATCTCCTTGTATAAGCATGTCCAAAATAGGCTTGACGTGGCCGTCTTCAAAGGAATAAGTGATTTGAGGCCATTGTTTGTCTGCTGGCTGTGGCTCGGGCTTCTGGGCTGTATCGGTCACCATAGCCTGCTTGCCTTTGTTGTCCCAGTTGTTGGAGGGGCTACCCCCATTGTCGTTGCTGGTGTTGGGACGCTTGCTGTTGTTCTCTCCCTCCGAGATATGTAACCCCAGTTGGCGAGCCTTCTTCAATCATTCTTCAGCACTTGTAGCACTGATAATAAAAGCCTTCCAATCCTTGAACTGACTTTCGCCCATCCAGAGACTAATTGTTGGAAGTAGTCTCTTTTGGCAAATTTTAATCAAAGAAGAGTCCGGGTTGCCAGATGGTAACTTCATTGCGGTTTGACGAAACCGCTCAATGTAATTTCTCGTCAGTTCTTTCTCTTCTTGAACGACGTCCATGAGGGTAGACATCGTAACGTCCTGCCCTACCTCATAGAACCTCTCCAAGAACAAGCGCTTGAAGCCAGCGAAGGAGTGGATGCAATTGTCTAGCAGGTTGCGGTACCAATCGAAGGCGACTCCTTCCAATGCCCCAATGAATAACCGCGTGAGGATAGCGTCATCATGGGGCAGATGGTCAGTAGTGACCTCAAAGTAAGTGATATATCGACTTGCTGAAGTCTTGCCATCATATGGGTTGATATTGAACAGCTTATATCTTGGCAAAAAGGGAACATCCCTCCATTCAGCAGGATATGGTTGCCGTATTCTGAGGTCTTAAGAGTTTTCTCGGGCGTGGAACATTGCTCGGAGCTCCTGAACCTCTCTTCTTACTTCTCGGGCCTCATCTGTCGCGGTAGGGGCCGTTATCTCGGGAGGATTATTGCTCTGGTTTGGCGTCGCTGAATTTGAATCTACATTGATTGCGGGACCCATGCTTGTCTGGCCAGGTGTCACTCCCTACAGAGTAGAAAGTGCCGCTTTGATCTCGTCTACAGACTTGACCAAGGCATGCAATATGGCCTCCAACGTGTCGATGTGCTGGCGATCGCTGGAACCGCCTTGATTGCTATCTGTCATGAATACCGTCCTCACATGAGGAGTGACGGAGGGAGTGGTGGAGAATGTACCCTCCGAGTCGTACCCATGCATCGAGAAATCATCTGGATATGTGGGGATGTTCTCTTCAGGTTCGGACTCGGAAGGAACACTACCCCCAGCTTCGGAGCTTGCTTCGCCTAGAGAATCATGGATGTCCTCGGGGACGTCAGCATCTGTTGTACCCGATGGAAGGGTTGTTTCTCGGGGTTCGTCTCCTTGAAACATTGGATTATTGTAGACGTTCGGAGGAGTACTATCCCCAGCTCCTACGACCCCAGGGTCGGGGACGATGAGCCTCCTGTTGCAGCCGATTTTGTCTTCGAACGGGTGTGTTGGTATACTCCGGTGGAGGGTAACCGTTTAGTCGACAACTTCTTAGCTGTAGTGGCTGATATCTTTGGATTGGAGATGCTTGTCTTCTTCCCTCTCCCTTCGGCGGGGACCTTCTGAGCAGAATTGCAGGAGACAACAGGAGGTGCCTCATCTTCTGAGTTCGGGTGCTGTAGTCTGTGGAAGACGAACGGACGATCTTCCGTCACTGCCGCGTTGTTGCAGCAGCAGTTGACGATGATCTGGGTGCAGTGACGTCCATATGGGGATTCTTTGTATGCCGAGGCCCCTTGTCTTTTCTTACGCTTGTGGAGGATCGCCTCACGCAGGTCAGAGGAACCACTCTGTCCGTTCGCCGTCGGGGATTGGACTTGAGCGGTTCTGTACAACTTCCCATCCGAGGCCCGCGTGACAATCAGCGGGATGCCCTGATAGTCAGAGGTTGGGGCAGCTGTCTGGGCTTGATGAGCCCGCCTGCCCTAGACTTCTTCTTTCTAGCACTCGTGGGTGCATAATAGGAAGAGTCCAAGTTGAACATCACAGAGTCTGGCTTATCATTCAGAGAGTCATCAGGGTTCGGACCGTACGAGAGACGGTCGAAAACTGATCGAGAGGAGCATGGAGCAGATGCTATGCGGCTGGGAGCGGAAATCGTGCAGGCTGTCTGCATGCGGTTATCTCCTGCCGTCGGACGAGTTCTTATGCGGCTAGGGGTCACGACCATACAGGCTGGCCGCATGCGGTTGGCATCTGTGGCCGCATGGGTTTTCTGCAAACGATTGACTTTACTGGCCGTATGAGTCTCATCCATGCTGTCGGGAACTGTAGTCGCATAAGTTAGTTGGCTGACAGAAGTAGCCGCATGAGTTTTCTTCATGCGGTTGGCGGATGTAGCCGCATGGGCTTTCTCCTTGCGGCTAATATTCTTCTGCGGTTCGGTCCGTGTAGAGTCCCTCTTTGTCCCTGCGAGTCCGACATCATAATGTTTTCTTCTGCCGGACTTGGGGACAGCAGAGTTGTCTACGGTCTGAAGTGGGACCGCAGGAGAATCTTTCTCGCCGTCTTGAGCAGCAGAGGGCATCCCATCGAGGGCTTGAGGAGGAGCAAATGACTTCGGTCTCCATTCTTTGCGAGCCTTCGTGGTGCGGGTGCGCTTCTGGGCCGGGCCAGCGCTGCCTTCAGAGAGCATCTCTTCGAACGCCTGTTGGTCGAAGCGGACGACCATCTTCTTTTGTGTGGAGCCAAGTTTGGCTGCATCTGATTGCGTCACCAACTCTTCAGCCGTGGAGAAGTTAGTCCCTAGCAGAGTCGCCATCGTGTTTGCCATTGATTGTAAAAGAACAGAATAATTATCGGAGGACTGAACTTAGACTCACAATACAAACTCGCTCGTACAAAGAAAGCCTAGGGACGAAAACCTAGGTACAGCAGACTAAGTACGATTGTTTATTTTTGATTCTGGGGGGTGACGATAGAGGCTTGGGAAAGCGACGGCCGCTCTGCCTTACTCTTTGGACGATCAGTATGCAGTCTTGGCTCGGGAAGATCTGCTCGACGTTGATGAAGAAACGCTCTTCTTACTCTCCTCGGATTACTCTCCTGGCTTCTCTCTCTCTCTGTGATTATCAAGAAGGAAGGGGGAGCTCTCTCTGTGTAGATCTCTCTCTTCTTATTTCTTTTGGTGCCGACCTCTCTCTCTCTTCTTCTTTTTTTTCAAGGGAATGATGCTGACTATTTATAAGAGTGGGGGTGATCATTAGGGTTTGCTAATGATTATCTGTTTGAAATGTCGACGCTCCTTCATTCTATCTGAACCCTTGATCCTGATTACAGTGAATCTCGGCCATTAACGCGGATAGCATCGTATCTCATGAGCAATTAATGCTAGCTGCTTTAAATCCTCGTGATTGATTATGCCAATATCTGATTGCTCGCCACGTGTCCCATTAGCTTGATGATAATGATATGCCCTGATCTCAGTAATTATGACGATGATGTCAATATATTTGTTGAGATTCGGTTAAATCTCTTATTGATCCAATGCCACGTGTCTTAATTGTGAGTCTTGTCAGAGCCGCATAGGATTGACGATCCTCGAACCGCAGAGAGATACTCTTTGTAAGCCGTATAGGACGATGCTTCATCGAGCCGCATATGCGTAATCTTTGTGAGCCGCATGAGCTGGCGTTGTATTGGGCCGCAGGGAATGTGTTCCCAGGGAACCGCATGAGCTAGCGTTGTATCGAACCGCATGGAACGGGTTCTCAGGGAGCCGCATATGACTGATTGCCACGTGGCAATCTGGGACTTCTAACGGATTGGGTCAGAGATTTTCTTCTTTTCCCGAGGAGTCAGTCATTATGGCAAGGCCATTATGAAACTTTATGTCAGGGCTAACAGCCGTCAGAGCTATCAGTTGTCAGAGCATTAAATGCATCTAAACGTTAGGCACAGCTGTTCTGTTGGCCACGTGGCCTCCCTCTCGGCCGCATAGAGTTTACTTGAGCTGCTTGTATGTTTGAGCCGCATGAGACTTCCCAGCCGTATGAGACTCTTTGGCCGCATGAAGCTCGTCTGATTTTGAGCCGCATGAAGCTTCCTGGGTTCTGTGCCGCATGAAGAATGTCTCATGACCGAGCCGCATGAAGGACGTCTCATGACCGAGCCGTATGAAGAATGTCTCATGATCGAGCCGCATGAAGGACGTCTCATGACCGAGCCGCATGAGGAATGTCTCATGACTCGCATGAGGAATGTCTCGATCTGCCCTGCACTCGCTTTGTGGGCCCGGGTATCCCGAACACACGAGTGCGTAGGTATCATATTTGCTCCCTGATGTGGGGGCTAATAGAAACACTTGCCCTCGATCTTTGTTGGGAGACACTTGAGAACCACTCTGTCCGTTTGCCGCCGGGGCTGGACACAGGCGGCTCTGTACAACTTTCCATCAGAGGCCCGCTTAGCGGGACGCTCTTGATGGTCAGAGGTTGGGACAGCTGACTGAGCCCGATGAGCCCGCGCTGCCCTAGACTTCTTCTACTTAGCACCCGAAGGTGCGTAATAGGAAGAGTCCAAGTTTGGAAGGAGGGAAGAGAAGTTGGTGCCCTTTTCAAAGGAGGTAAGGGGCTCTATTTATAGAATGGAGTAAGCCCTTTCTTCTTCTCCTTTCCGATGTGGGACTAAAAGCAATATTTTCCATGCTTCTACAATAACAGGATCTTATTATGGCATGGGGTTTCAAACAAGTTCAATCATTAGAAGGTTTCCTTGAGGTAGAGTTGATTGCCCTATTTTCTTACTTAAGTATTTGAAGGTTAAATAGAATTAATGGAAATCAACTCTTAACAATGTATTAGCCTAAAACTAAGTTTTGTAAATATCCATATCTTGTATTTAGCTTTATTTAAAGTTCTTGCTAGTCTAGGTTATAGTGAGTACTATTGATACCCTATAGGAAACCATAGAAATTAAGGTTTATAGTTAGGAATAATTTATGGATAGAATCTTTTGTTAAACCAATTAGAATTAGCTGTTTATTAACCAACTTGTACACATCATTATTTCATACAGGAGGATATCTGGCTCTATTGCCTACTTGTACTTTCCTGGAGCAAGGCAAGTACACTCTACGGTTTTGTGCTTTTCATTATATATATCATGTGCTTCCTTGATTGACACAATTACAACACGTCATGTACTTTCTGGTACTCATGTTCTCTTGTTCTTATTACTTGTATCTGGGGTGGGGAAATATACTATCTATGTGACCAATCCCAAGAAACAACTCAGGTGTGTTTAGCTTAGACCCCACATCGTGCACGCGGGTCCTAAGCCGCTCATTCATGTGCTTACCCTAGCCGGTCACATATTTAGTTATATTTCAAATATAGTACACACATGTTCAGGAGATATACCTTGTACTTATTTCCTGTGATTCCATGATATCATGTTCTTTCAGGTGCTTACATATCATGTTCTTTCATGTTCTTATATCATGTTCTTTCATGTACTTACACTGTTTCCTTCATGTACTTATTCACATGTTCTTTCCTGTACATTCTATGTTTCTTTGTACTTTCATCATGATGTCTTGTTCATTACCTAGAACTTTACTTGCTCTGCTCCTGAATAGGATATATTGCAGGTGAGATGGAGGCCTTGTGTGACACCTACTATGGTCAGGATATTGCTTTCCCTGCTGAGCCAGCTGGAGCTGCTTGTGACTTAGAGGCTGCAGAAGCCTAGTGCTTCTTTAGTACTTTCCTATTATCTTTCCATGTATTGAGACTAGCAGACTTTTTCATTAGTTTGAATGTAATATTCAGATATTGTACTTTACTCTGGTTGGGACACATTTATATAGATGCTGTGATTCATTCATGTTTATATTATCTGGTTAGTTTCCCTAGAATGATACAGCTTACTTTGTTGTGCCTAACAATAAAGGCTGGGCGTGTCCGACTCGTATCCGGTTATTCGGGAGCGGGTCGTGACAAAAACTTCCTAAAATCTACCACAATGGGTCATATTTTCTTAAGGCACTATACTAATACCAAGTTTAATAGCCTAATCTTCAAAATTGTATATCTAGTATTCAGGATAAATTCTATTCTTATTATATAATAAATCTCCATGGATATGTAAACTTATAATTCACCCTATCTGTTTGGCAGGTGTAGGAATGCCTATCAATCGATAAGAGGGTTTTTCTACCAAACTAAAACTCCTATAAAATAGAATGTCACTATGTTCTAATTGGTCTTTCTAGTATAGTAGTTTTACCCTACTCATATACATACCTTAGATAATCACCATCCTAAATTTTTTTACTAATATAGCTACTATCCTATGATAAAATATAATCAAAGCTACCTCAACTAGTCCGAATACTGATGGAACATCGTGTTCATCGAATACATAAATACCTTAGGTGCATTTGTTGGTCCAAAATTTATCAACAAACTGGTAGTGGCCGTACGGATCCCGAGTGCTTTCCTTAGAATATCCTCTTTTCGCATCGTCACATAATGGTATCACGATCTTAAGTGAATAAATACCTAATCACTCACTTCGCATCGTCACATAATGGTATCACGATCTTAAGTGAATAAAATACCTTCACTCCTGACGTTGAACCGGTCGATGCAAACTATACTAGTTACCAGTCTTGGGCTCCAAGTGATCAATAAGTCTGCATTTGATGATCGACTCATTCTAAAGTATAAATTATCTATCATGATTTTCTAAGATTGAGACTAGCTAATCTTTAAAGTCATGATCTAACTTATACTACCTTGGAGGTCATATATCTCAATTCCAACCAATTTACCCACTTTTGTGGATGGGATTCCTACATATGTATACTTTCATGATTTCTATATCCTTCAAATGAAAATTTTCTAATTCTTATTGCAACCATAAATGTCTATAAGGATTCATATCTATCTATACCTTCGAATCATCCTATCCATATTAAGACTTTTGAATTCTTTCAACTACAGTCTTCTATGTGGGTGATCATATTCTAATTTGGAAACCATACTAACTCTAAAATTCTACTATATAGTCTTCCAACCACTTCAATCTAAACATAACTTGCCTTCTTTACTAGTCCCCAATTAAACTGTGTTATACCTCTATCCATCTCTATATAACCAAGGTATGAAACCCGTTTTCAGAATAATTATTTATATAATTTAATTAGCTAATTAATTATTGGTTGTTAATTTAGAAAATTCATTTTTAGAAAAATTATTAAAACTAGAAATTTTATCAAAATGTAATTTTCTAATTAATTAATATTATGTTACTTAGATTAAAATTATTATTTTTCAAACCTGGATTTTTTTTGATTGTCAAGCCCAGACCCGAATCCAAAAACATTTTTTTAAATTAAATTTAGAGTTACAAAATATTTAGTTATTTTTTCTAAAGAAAATCATGTATCATTTATAAATCTATAGCCCAATTATTTTAGCCCATTGGTTATAAGCCCAAACCATTAAGCTTTGGTTATTAAACCCATTTAACTTGGAAGCCTATTTAGCCCATTAGTTATTAACCCATTAACCCATTAGTTAAAAATCATTCCTTAATTTTTTAGGTAAGAGAGAGTAATAACTCTCTGTTGGGTTCTGAGAACCGAAACTCTTCAGTTAGCCGACCCTTCATCCCTAACCGTCGCCCGCTGCGACAATCGGCCTCCCGAACGGCCGCCCTCTCGTTTCCGTAACTCCAACACCCTCCACTCTATTTAAACCCTCTTCCTTTTCTTCCTTTCCCCTCACCATAATTCTACACAAAACCAAACTCCCCAAACCCTTTTTCCCGAACCCTAACCCCATTTCCGGTGAACTCCGAGCTTCCTCCGGCGACCTCGCCAAGGCGCACGCCCCCAGCCCGACCCGTGCGCATCTCCCAGCGCGGCCCGACCCCGAGCGCCAACCTTCCTCCGGCGCGAGCTCCGGCGTTCCCGACCCCGTGTGGCCTCCTCGCGTACCCCTGTCCGATCCCTCCGGCCAGTCTCCCTAGGCCGACCGTCGATTGCACGCACGCCTCCGGCGCCAGCCTCAGCGACCCCCTTTGTCGTTGTTCCTCGCGTTCCCGAGCCGCAGCACCCCGCGGATTTTCTGACCTGCTGACCGATCGTTCCAGGCATTCCTGTGCTGTTCGCGAATCTCGAGTGGTCTTTTCTAAGTTTGGGTGCGTACACGCAGCCGAACTCCGGCGAGGTGTTTCGAGTCCGAGGCAACCTTCGATTCGTCAACTTGGGTAATCTCTGTTCTCAGTAGTTCGTCCCTCGAGGCGTCAATGATGAGTTTTGGTCCATGAATTTCCTTCGAAAAATTTGGTTTTCGGCTACGTTTTGGTTTCGGAAATTTCGGATCTTTTGTTCTGTGATATTTGGTTCTGCGGATGGTTTGTTGATTTCGGGTTTTCCGAGAACTCTTCGGAAAGAGTTCTGATGATTATTTCGGAATTTTCGAGTTTAGTTGGGTTTCCAAAAAAATTCGGAAACGTATTGCTGATTCGGGTTTAATATTATTTTGGTTGGAAATTGTGTTCCCTGGTTGGGGACAGTTATCGGTGTTTGGTTTAGCATTTCCCATTTTTTGGGTTGACCAAAAATAGAGGGAATGCTGCCAAATTTCTATAAAATTTAATTATATAGTTTTAAAATGATTTTCGAAAATAAAATAATATATTTGGATTTACTGGGCGACGACCGTATTGGTTAATGGGCCCTGGCTAAGTGCAAATGAAACCGGTATCGCCCGGACGTTGAGGCATTAGCTATTTTGGAGATTGGACCAATATTCTGAGACTCATAAAATAAATTCAATTTAGTTTAAATTATTATTTTATTCTATTGTAAGATAAGTTTCAGGACTAACCAAATTTTTATTCTTATTTAAATTTATGTAATTGGTCTGTAAGGGCATAAGCCTATTTAATTATTCTGGTTGTGAGATTGTAATAGCTTAGGTTTTATTTTTTTATTTTTCTTTTATTTTTCTGGATGATTTTGGTCGTGGAAACGTAGAAATAAAATATAATTATTTATTATATTTTAAAAGAATATAATAATAAATTTTTGTCACTTAGCAATTAAGTTGTAAATTTAAAATAAAAATTCATGTATTTCTCATTAAAAAGGAAAAATCTTAGTTTTATATTTATATAATTATAAAATACCAAGTTTTTCCAAATAAACCGATAAATACAATTTTTCTCGAAATTAAATGTAAATTGATGTTTCTTAATTGCAACGCATTAATAGTGTTTTGTTTGTGTTAGCTAAATCAAGACTAAAATTGACTAGGACACAACTAGAGATTGCAACTAGTATAGCATCATTGGCAATTTTAGTTTTCTGAGACAAGTTTCCGAATGTAGGATTTCAAGGAAGAACCTGAATTCCCATCCCGACGTATCGACCCCCAGTCAAATCATTTGAGGCAAGTACATTTTTTGGTAAATTACAATTAGTTAATAATTGTTTCAATGCAAGTTTAAACCACGATACAACGAAACTCTCTTTGAGAGCATTGACTGTAACTACTGTAACTATTGGGGACTGGGGGATAGTGTAGTGGATATGACCACAGCCAATTAGTATAACTGAATGTATTAGCTTACCCCTCAAACACATGGGATAAGTCATACCATATCACTAGGATATTACTGTAACAAACCCAATCCGGTCATATTCATTACCTATTCATATCACACTGTTTTAACTATTGAAAAGTCATTTATTTCAAATTGTTTAAAAGTGCATAATTCCATTATTAATTTTAATTGTTAAAATATCATGAATTTGTACTTTGCTCCCTCCTGACTGGAGACTATATTTTTAGGTCCTGTTGAGGATGCAGAGCTACTGATTAGTAGCTACTATGACCCTGAGCTATACCCTGCTGTGCTTCCTGAGGATGGCTTACTTGATGAGGATGTTGCCTTTCTTTAGATGCTATTTTCCAGTTTGTTAGTTTTGTCTAAAATAATGTTATTTAAGTTGGTGGTTAATGTTTGTACTTTGTACTGAACAAGTTTTTAATT
This sequence comes from Iris pallida, assembly GCA_029216955.1. Taxonomy (NCBI): domain Eukaryota; kingdom Viridiplantae; phylum Streptophyta; class Magnoliopsida; order Asparagales; family Iridaceae; genus Iris; species Iris pallida. The sequence continues at coordinate 25,874,157 of JANAVB010009200.1, forward strand.
ATCGAATAAATATTGTGGCAAATTTAGTTTGAGTTGTTGATTACTGCATATGGAAGTTACAGCTTACTGCCGCCGTCTCATCAACGGTGCAGGCTGGGCATGATCCGATTCGTTACAAGTAATTGGGACCGGGTCATGACATGTTTTTAGTGGTGGCCCAAGCAGGTCTGAATCAACAACTTAGGAAAAACCTATCTAGAGACAATTAGAACACTAGAATATTGATTTGTCACAATAATAGGTCCAATTATATATGTAAATATTTTTTTGTTTGATTATAGATTGGTAGGCCACCTTGCTTATGTTTATCCTAAACCTTCCAGAGAATGGCCACTGACAATACCAATCCTGCTGGCGATGGGGTATCTTCACCCTATCATACCCCACCTCCCCAATCAAGTCTGATCCTACACCTCGGCAGCTGGCCGACCGTCCCCATAATACAACGGCGGATCCATCATCTTCCCAGACGGAGATGCAACCCCCTGTGGTTTTGTCCACTCCAGCTGCCCCACCGGTGCCTGTGGACCCCACCGACCTCATAGGTCTGCTAAGAGGAGTGCTAGAAGCCCAGAGAACTCAAGCTGAAGCTCATCGCGCAGACGGCAATTATGAGAGAAGGCATGAGAATGCCCATAGCGTGGCAATGGCTGCACTGGAGAGAGGAAAGCAGCTCAACAGGAACCAAGGCCTGCCAAGGTAAACATAAATCTAAAGGATTAATTTATGTAATATTAAGGTCATTTAAATTAATGGGAATCATATTGCCAAGATGGGCGATATTGAGAGTTTCATGAAGCAGAACCCTCGACCCTTCAAGAACCGAGGAATCGTATATGCTGATGAATGGCTCGATAGTATGGAGCGTCTTCTAAGCGTCGCTCGACTTCCAGAAGACCTCAAGGCTGAAGCAGTGGGACTCCAACTGCAAAATGTAGCAAGCATCTGGTATCGGAATGAACCCCGACTCCAGGATAGGCAGATTGACTGGGACACCTTCAAGAGGTTGTTCAAGAGGAAGTTCTTCCAACATCAGAGTTGCGGGAGATGGAGAGGCAATTTCAGAACCTGAAGCAAGGAAATATGACTGTTGGAGAATATACGGCAGAATTCGGCCAACTCAGCCGTTTTGCCAAGAACCTGGTGGCTGACCCTGAATCGTGCTGAAAGATTTAGACATGGGCTGAGAGAGAATCCGCACCCATGTGATCTCAGGCGGTGCTAAGACCTATGAAAAGATTCTGGAGCGAGCTCAAGATATAGAGAAGAGCCAACCCTCTCTCAAAGAGGGATTATCCTGGAACTAACAACTTCCAGGGTAATCAAAAGGCCCAACAACAACAACAACAACCGGCCTTCCACCACCAGCAGTAGAACCAGCAGACAAGGAACAATGATAGGGCACCTCAGAGGCAGATCCCTGTCTGCGACTATTATAAAAGGCCGGGGCATCAAGCAAATATCTACAGAAAGAGACTAGGACATTGCCTAGTCTGTGGGTCTTCCACCCACCAAGTGAAGGACTGCCCCTTGGCGGCTCATCGGATTGGAGCAACTCAACAGAAAGGTCCTCTGCCACTCAGCAACAACAATTTGGGCAGCATCAAGAAGACTGGGCGAGCTTTTGCCCTAGCAGCAGAGAACAAGAGCCAGAGCAGGAACCTACAGCTGATGTCATCGCAGGTTTCATTTATGGGCATTCCTATCCTGCCTTAGCTTTATTTGATTCGGGTGTATCACATAGTTTCATATCCACAAAATTATCTCTGCACACCACATAGATACGAGCTTTAGCAAGAAGATATGTAGAGTCATGACCGGTGGAGGACCCCTACCTATCACTGAGACCTGTAATTGCCCTATCACCATATCAGGTCACCAATTCATAGCACCTTTGCTTGTGATGCCCTTACCAATTATGATATAGTCCTAGGGATGGACTGGTTGAGTAAGCAGCTTGCGCTAATAGACTGTCACAGAGGATGTGTAGTCTTCAGCCCACCTTGAGAGCCGGAGTTTGAAATCTCTCGAACTCCGGAGGATATGGAGTGTGTTACCTACACCTCTATCACAGAAGAATCCGGACCTCCCCATCCTATTATAGCAGAATTTATGGATGTCTTTCCTGATAGTCTTCCCGGGTTACCCCCAGACCGAGACATAGAGTTCACCATTGACCTAGTCCCCGGCTCTTTCCCTATTTCTAAGGGATGCTACAGAGTTAACCCAAGTAGGCCAAGGAGATGAAGGATCATATCAATGAACTGAAGGCTTTGATTTATTCGAGATGGAGCTTCATCCTGGGGAGCACCTGTCTTGTTTGTTCCCAAGAAGGACGGAACTGTAGGATGTGCATTGATTACCGGGCTGAACAATATCACAGTCAAGAATAAGTACCCTTTGCCCCGGATCGATGACCTGTTTGACCAACTTAGTGGAGCCAAGGTGTTCTCGAAGATTGACATCAGATCCGGCTACCATCAGATCAAGGTCAGGAAGGAGGACATTCCCAAGACGGCATTCAACACCAAGTATGGGCAGTTTGAATTCTTGGTCATGCCGTTTGGACTGACGAATGCTCCTGCTGTATTCATGAACCTTATGAACAAGGTTTTCCATGAATACCTAGATCAGTTTGTCGTTGTCTTCATCGATGACATTCTGATCTATTCGAAGACTGAAGAGGAGCATGAGGAGCACCTCAGAAAGTTCTGGGAACTTTGAGAAAAGAAGTTATATGGTAAGCTATCCAAATATGAATTCTTTCTAGACAAGGTAGATTTTCTTGGCCATGTTGTCACAGGAGAAGGAATTTGGTGGATCCTAAGAAGATAGCTGCTGTGGAAGTGGTCTACCCCAAGCTCGGTTGCTGAAATCAAAAGTTTCTTGGGCTTGGCTGGCTACTACCGGAAGTTTGTGAAGGATTTTGCCAGAATTGTGAACCGATGACAAAGCTCACTCGGAAGAATGAAGAGTTTATCTGGACGAAGATTGCCAGGCGGCATTTGAGGAGCTGAAGAAGAGGCTTACCACTGCACCAATCCTTGCGCTACCCGCAGGAACCGGTGGTTTCTCAATCTATAGTGATGCCTCTGAAAAAGGACTGGGTTGCGTTCTTCAACAAAATGGGAAAGTGATTGCTTACGCATCTAGGAATTACGGAACCATGAGAAGAACTATCCCACACATGACCTGGAGCTTGCTGCAGTCATCTTTGCATTGAAGCTATGGAAGCATTATCTATATGGAGAAAGAGTGGAAATATATACAGACCACAAAAGTCTGAAATATTTTCACTCAGAAGGAGCTGAACATGAGACAAAGAAGATGGCTGGAGCTGATGAAGGATTTTGACATCGACCTGCAGTACCATCCGGGTAAGGCTAATGTGGTTGCAGATGCACTTAGTCATTACCCAGTGGCGATGTTCTTGACCAAGGAGCGGCACTTGTTGGAGGACATAGAGAAGCTTGTCTGGAGATTGTACTGCCTGAGGAGAAGATGAAGGAACTGGGGCGAGAAGCTATTGTACCTGGAGCTGACTCAACCATGATGCAGTTGCAATTGCGTTCAAGTCTGATGGACAAAGTCAAGGAGACACAATTCCAAGACGAGACGCTTTGCAAACTCAGAGATGAAGTACTGGCAGGAACACTTGAAGGTTTCTCTATCGCCAGTGACGGAGCATTGAAGAATGGTACGAGGCGTGTGTACCATCTGGCAATTGAGGAATGAGCTGATACAAGAAGCGCACCAGTCGCAGTATTCCATACATCCTGGAGCTAATAAGATGTATCGGGATATGCGTACCATCGTTTGGTGGTATGAATGAAGAAGATGTATCCAGATTTGTGGCTAGATGCTTAATTTGCCAACAAGTAAGGCTAGCAGACAGAGACCCAGGACTTCTAGAGCCGCTGGACATTCGGAGTGGAAGTGGGAGCATATAACAATGGACTTTGTGTCAGGACTGCCTCGATACTAAGGAGGGAAGGACGCTATTTGGGTTATTGTGGACCGACTGACTAAGTCGACACACTTTATTCCCTTCAAGGTTGGTTTATCCACTGAGAAGTTGGCGGCACTGTACATGCGGCATATCTACCGGATTCATAGTACCGGTAAGTATTGTATCTGACCGAGATACTAGATTTACCTCACATTTTTGGAAGAGTTTGCATGACAGCTTGGGAACAAAACTGAAGTTCAGCACAGCCTATCATCCCAAACTGACGGATAATCTGAGAGGACCATCCAGACGCTAGAAGATATGCTGAGATCTTGCGTCTTGGAATTTGGAGGGTCTTGGGAGGATCACTTGCATTTGTGAGAATTATCCTACAACAACAGTTACCAAGCTAGCATTGGTATGACCCCATTTGAAGCACTCTATGGACGTCGTTGCCGTACTCCACTTGCATGGGACGACGTAGGAGAAAGAGTACTGCTGGGGCCAGAGATGGTGACTGACGCAGCAGAGAAGGTGAAGGTAATTAGAGACAAGCTCAGATCGCCCAAGACAGGCAGAAGCATTGGGCTGATAGCAGTCGTCGACCACTGGAGTTTGAGGAAGGAGATAGTGTCTTTGTGAAGATTTCTCCTACCAGAGGAACTATCCGGTTTGGCAGAGCTGGAAAGTTGAGTCCCAGATATATCGGACCATTTGAAATTTTGAGCGAATCGGTGAAGTACGTATAGGTTAGCTCTACCAGCTAATCTTGAGGGCGTGCACAACGTCTTCCATGTTTCGTAACTCAGACGCTACATCCCAGATTCGAGTCATATTCTGGACCATTCGGAGCTAGAGATTGACCGAGCCTCACAGTGCCAGAGAAGCCTGTAGCGATTTTGGATAGAGGCGAAAAGAGGACCAGGACTTCAATGACTCCCATAGTCAGAGTTATGTGGAGGCACGATTCCCCAGGCGAGTCTACCTGGGAGCGAGAAGATGAGATGCGGGAGCAATACCCGTATTTGTTTGAGACCTGAGGTAATTCCTAACCTTATCTTTTTAAATTTGAGGACGAAATTTCTTAAGGAGGGAATGTTGTGAAACCCATAATTTCAGAATAATTATTTATAATTTAATTAGCTAATTAATTATTGGTTGTTAATTTAGGAAAATTCATTTTTAGAAAAATTATTAAAACTGGAAATTTTATCAAAACATGTAATTTTCTAATTAATTAATATTATGTTACTTAGATTAAATTATTATTTTTCAAACCTGGATTTTTTATTGTCAGGCCCAGACCCGAATCCAAAAACATTTTTTTAAATTAAATTTAGAGTTACAAAATATTTAGTTATTTTTTCTAAAGAAAATCATGTATCATTTATAAATCTATAGCCCAATTATTTTAGCCCATTGGTTATAAGCCCAAACCATTAAGCTTTGGTTATTAAACCCATTTAACTTGGAAGCCTATTTAGCCCATTAGTTATTAACCCATTAGCCCATTAACCCATTAGTTAGTTAAAATCATTCCTTAATTTTTTTTTTAGGTAGAGAGAGAGTAATAACTCTCTGTTGGGTTCTGAGAACCGAAACTCTTCAGTTAGCCGACCCTTCCCATCCCTAACCGTCGCCCGCCGCCGACCGTCGGCCTCCCCGAACGGCCGCCTTCTCGTTTCCGTAACTCCAGCACCCTCACTCTATTTAAACCCTCTTCCATTTCTTCCTTTCCCCCATCACCATAATTCTACACAAAACTAAATTCCCAAAACCCTTTTTCCCGAACCCTAACCCCCATTTCCGGTGAACTCCGAGCTTCCTCCGACGACCTCGCCGCCAAGGCCGTACGCCCCCAGCCCGACCCGTACGCGTCTCCCAGCGCGGCCCGACCCCGAGCGCCAACCTTCCTCCGGCCGAGCTCCGGCATTCCCCGACCCCGTGTGGCCTCCTCGCGGCACCCCTGTCCGCGATCCCTCCGGCCAGTCTTCCTAGGCCGACCGTCGATTACGCGCACGCCTTCGGCGCCAGCCTCAGCGACCCCCTTTGTCGCTGTTCCTCCGCGTTCCGAGCCGCAGTACCCCGCGGATTTTCTGACCTGCTGACCGGTTCGTTCCCGGGCGTTCCTTGCTGTTCCGCGGAATCTCGTGTAGTCTTTTCCAAGTTTGGGTGCCGTACACGCAGCCGAACTCCGGCGAGGCGTGTTTCGAGTCGAGGCAACCCTTCCGATTCCGTCAACTTGGGTAATCTCTGTTAATCTCAGTAGTTTGTCTCTCGTAGGCGTCAATGATGAGTTTTGGTCCACGAATTTCCTTCAAAAATTTTTTCGACTACGTTTTTGGTTTCGGAAATTTTGATCTTTTGTTCTGTGATATTTGGTTCTGCGGATGGTTTGTTGATTTCGGGTTTTCCGAGAACACTTCGGAAAGAGTTCTAATGATTATTTCAGAATTTCGAGTTTAGTTGGGTTTTCGAAAAAAATTCAGAAACGTATTGTTGATTCGGGTTTAATATTATTTTGGTTGAAATTGTGTTACCTGGTTGGGGACAGTTATCGGTGTTTGGTTTAGCATTTCCTGTTTTTGGGTTGACAAAAAATAGAGGGAATGCTGCCAAATTTCTATAAAATTTAATTATATAGTTTTAAAATTATTTTCGGAAAATAAAAATGATATATTTGGATTTACTGGGCGACGACCGTATTGGTTAATGGGCCCTGGCTAAGTGCAAACGAAACCGATATCGCCCGAACGTTGAGGCATTAGCTATTTTGGAGATTGGACCAATATTCTGAGACTCATCAAATAATTCAATTTAGTTTAAATTATTATTTTATTCTATTGTAAGATAAGTTTCAGGACTAACCAAATTTTTATTCTTATTTAAATTTATGTAATTGGTCTGTAAGGGCATAAGCCTATTTAATTATTCTGGTTGTGAGATTGTAATAGCTTAGGTTTTATTTTATTTTATTTTTCTTTTATTTTTTTGGATGATTTTGGTCGTGGAAACGTAGAAATAAAATGATAATTATTTATTATATTTTAAAAGAATATAATAATAAATGTTTTGTCACGTAGCAATTAAGTTGTAAATTTAAAATAGAAATTGTATTTCTCATTAAAAAGGAAAAATCTTAGTTTTATATTATATAATTATAAAATACCAAGTTTTTCCAAATATCGATAAATACATTTTTTCGAAATTAAATGTAAATTGATGTTTCTTAATTGCAACGCATTATTAAATAGCGTTTTGTTTGTGTTAGCTAAATCAAGACTAAAATTGACTAGGACACAACTAGAGATTGCAACTAGTATAGCATCATTAGCAATTTTAGTTTTCTGAGACAAGTTTTCGAATGTAGGATTTCAAGGAAGAACCTGAATTCCCATTCCGACGTATCGACCCGTCCAGTCAAATCATTTGAGGCAAGTACATTTTTGTGGTAAATTACAATTAGTTAATAATTGTTTCAATACAAGTTTAAACCACGATACAACACGAAACTCTCTTTGAGAGCATTGACTGTAACTACTGTAACTATTAGGGACTGGAGGAGTAGTGTAGTGGATATGACCACAGCCAATTAGTATAACTTAATGTATTAGCTTACCCCTCAAACACATGGGGATAAGCCATACCATATCACTAGGATATTACTGTAACAAACCCAATCAGGTCATATTCATTACCTATTCATATCACACTGTTTTAACTATTGAAAAGTCATTTATTTCAAATTGTTTAAAAGTGCATAATTCCATTATTAATTTTAATTGTTAAAATATCATGAATTTGTACTTTGCTTCCTCCTGACTGGAGACTATATTTTTAGGTCCTGTTGAGGATGCAGAGCTACTGATTAGTAGCTACTATGACCCTGAGCTATACCCTGCTGTGCTTCCTGAGGATGGCTTACTTGATGAGGATGTTGCCTTTTTTAGATGCTATTTTCCAGTTTGTTAGTTTTGTCTAAAAACAATGTTATTTAAGTTGGTGGTTAATGTTTTTACTTTGTACTGAACAAGGTTTTAATTTATCGAATATTTAGCAAATTTAGTTTGAGTTGTTGATTACCTGCATATGGAAGTTACAGCTTACTGTCGCCGTCTCATCAACGGTGCAGGCTGGGCATGATCCGATTCGTTCCAAGTAATTGGGACCGGGTCGTGACACAAGGTATTCTAATCTGTCTCTACCCACCATAGGTGAATAGCGAAAGGATTATAGTCCATTGGTCCTAGAGTCTCTTGTTAGGGTTAAGTTGCCTATAAGAATTCTATGTTGCCACTCCGATCTACTCAGTCTATATATTTAAGACGTCTATCTAAATCCTTACTACCTTAGATAACTAATTCTCTTTTTAAAACACTTCTATCAACTACGTACTATCAAACGATGGAATATAAACCAAATGGTTCATCAAGCACGAGTATTCGTGCTTCCGAAATAGGAAAAGATGAGAGTACAAGACATGGAGTTCAAGAAAGATGATCGACTTCAATTTTCGAGTTCCAAGGGCGATAGATAAGAGCAAAAGATTTTCAAACCAATTGTGGATTGAGATCCTAATACAATATTTATTGCAGGCTCGTTCGACATAGTAACGTAATCGAAATGATTTTTTCTGACCTGCATGGACCACTATAAAAACATGTAACACCAATACCAAAATACGAAGGACTAGGATACGTATACATGTCAGCTATGTATCAAACGGACTCCGGCCCATCTCGAATACGTATAAGTTGTCTTAGTTTTCTAAATCTATCTATCAAATCAACTAATATATATATCTCAATCCATAAAATATAATATAAAGAATAAAAATATGTGTCATGGTCTGCAACCCATTAACATATATGTTTGAGTAGACCCGAAAAATAATATAGGTTTACAAAACTAGGCTAAATATTAAAATACAAATAATGGATAAAATTGAAATCGTGATAAATACCTGAATCAAAAATAGCAACGCCTACATGATCACGAACTATCTTTGGACAACCACTACCTATGTGATCACCAGGTCTTCAAGGGACGTAGTAAGGTACAAAAAACATGCCAAGTAACATCAAAAAATATCTATGTAATGAAGGGTGACTACCAAAACCATCTAGGTGCAAAATATAGTTGAGGACAATCATGTTGGCCCAATATTGTATCATGTTTTTGAATATGGTTAATATGTTAAGTTTAGCATTTCATTATCACTAATCTTCATACAATCGATATAGCATTTCTACTTATACTTATACCTTTGGTGATATGTGCCTATTGGTTTACATATTAGTGATATGAGCTTATCTATCTTAAATTTAATCGGGTTGCCAAAATCAAAACTATGTTTTTGATTGTGGCCATTCAATTAAGTTTAATCATTATGATATCACTAACATTTATGCTATCACCTTAGCACTTATACTTAAACTCAGCATTATCCTAATGTGCATTAAACTTATCATACTTGCTACTATGTATATTGCCTTGTTCGTCTAACATGTACATACAGAAAAGTAATAAGCAAGATCAATGTGGACATATGCAATAAAGAAATCATGGTGGGCCAAAGACGACGGATCTTACAAGATTTCTCTGAACCACCCGATGACATCTCCGGAGCCACGCACTCGGGGGTTCCACTGCCCGGTCAGCGGACGGGGGTCGAGGGGGCAGCACCCCTCGTCGGGGGTTCGGGGCGAAGCCCCCGAAGGTATTTAGTTTTCACAAACTGGATATCTTTGGACAACTGTCGCCAAGGGAAAAGGCCAGCACCTATCAAAGGAAGAAGCCAAGCCATGCTATCATCATTTCAAGACTCTGAAGAAGCCTGCACGTGCTACCGTATTTCTGGAGTCTGTAATGAGTCTTAGGAATAATTATAAACACAAAAATGGATGGCAAAATCGAAAGCTAGGGTAAAAATTAGCCTAGGATCATTTTTGGATAAAAATCGGCATACCAACGGTATACCGGTCTATACCGACGGTATACCGATTTTGTTCACAGAAAGTTTTTGTCTACAAAATTGGCATACCGACGAATACCGATCAATATCGACGGTATACCGATTTAGTAACGTTGAAAATCCAACGGTCGAATTTCTAACATTTAATGATCCCAACGGCTATATTTCTAGCCGTTGTAATTCCAAACCGATATTCGACGGTATACCGGTTCGTACCGATATACCGATCGCTAACTGAAAAGTTACCTTTGAGCTCTTTTCGATGCTTTGGTTATAAATAGCCTTGAACCCCTTCATTCAAGGTTGATGCTTTGAGCCTAAAAATTTTAAAACCACCAAAGCCTATCCACAACAACTCTATAAAGCTTTTATTTGCCATCCACAAATTGTGTTAGAGTTATTGAGTTGAAAAGTAAGATCTTCATCTTGTTGTATAAGGAGATCAAAACCTATTATGAAAGGTTAA